>PISX010019603.1:0-37722 GCA_004024625.1 Mellivora capensis | reverse complement strand
GAACAAGGGTGAGAGGGAAAGCCTTAAAGCCAATTGTAATGGAGCAAATAGGAAGGAATAAAATCACTTAGATAAATAACTGATAAAAGGGTATCCGGCTATATATTTATCATATCAGTGTAACAAAATACTTCTGTATAAACTTCTTTTTATTTTTTGAGGCAAAGAAAAGGTCTATTCTCTCTCCTTTCAGTGTAACAAAGCGCTGTTGGCCTTCTGAGTCACTGTGAATTATGTGGACTTCTGTTGTTTGCCTCAGAATCTTGCCATCATTTTTATGTTGTTCTATGAGAAAATTGTGTTTTGCATTCCAAGTGGATTTTGAATCACAACATGTCTATAAATTGGGACAGCTGATTTCCAATTTTAATAAGAGGCTGTCGTTGCTGCCAACATCAGACTGATGTATCATACCCCATATTAGGAAAAAGTAAACTATCAGATCACAGTTAAGTTGAAATTCATTTTCTGCCTCATAAATATGTTCTAAAGAAGGAAGGCTAACTGCATCCTCCTATTAAACTCTGGCTTCCATGTTAGTGAATTTCCTCTTTGTTTTTTGTGTATTTCAAAGTCCCTATAACAATCTCTATTTCATTTTTGCAATCCGAAAAACAATATAGCAAAGGCTTTTTAAAAAGAGAGACTCTTTCATGTGGTTAAAAAAAAGGCCTTAAAGTTAAAAAAAAAAATTCCGTTTGACACTGGGAAGATTTCATTTATTCCTATCTCTCTGGAGCAATGCCACAAACTTCATTTGTAATGTACCAAGTTTATCTTTGGAGGGAAGATTGCAGAAGAACAGTGAGGAGGGCAGGTGTCCTTTATTTGCCCATAACCTCATAAACTTCAGCTTATTCTGTGCCCTGTTGTCACCAACACCTGCATGACGGGCTGGGGCTAACAAAAGAGGCATTCAGGGGCAGAAAACTATCGTTAACAGAACTCCAAAGTCAAAATTCCATCTTTGTTGAGTCCGCTCAGTTAGCTGTGGATTTCTTTTCTCAATGATAAATAATTCACATAGGTCATGAACTTAAAAATATGAGACGCTTTACAGTGAAAACTTTTGGGTTCTTCTTCTGTGCAGTTTTGATCTCTGAGACTGCACAGGTCACTAATGACTTTTGTCAGGTTTATTCTTTCAGAACTTCTTTAGGCAAATACAAGCTTATATGACCTCATATATATTTTAGGCTGGGGATCATTTAAAGAACACCATATGAAGTAGAAATGATCTTCTTCCAGGATTTTTTTCCTTTTGGGTGTAAGAAAAATTATTATCATAGTGAACCTTATGATATGGTTTTAGTTTTCTAGCAATAGTAGAGATAGGCCAGCCTACCACCCAGTGCTTAGCTAGGCATCGATAGATGTGCCTTTAGTTTCAAATATGACACTGAACTATAGTTCTTTGACTTCAGTTAAGAGATTATGCATCTGTTAATGTGAAATGGGGACAGATGTGTCAGTGCTCCAAGGAGTATAAGTTCCCAGGCAAAAAGAAGGAATTAATGATTACCTTCATGTGGACTATGATGTCTTCTAATCTTCCTTTGATGATGCATGAACAGCCTTAAATTGTGGCTCAAAACTATTAAACTAATTTGCAAGGCAAGACACAGCTATCAGATATAATCTCCAATAAAGAACTTGGCAGTCGACCTTCTTTTATTGCTTGCAGATGCCACTGCCATTAGCCGAAGTTTACTGAATCTTCGTAACACTCTTGCTACCATCCAAAGTGAGATGACTGAGTCGGGGGAGATCTCTGGACATTTAGAATGTCTAAAAAAGCCATTGGTAACTAGCCACAGAAGAGATCTACAGCAATTTGCTAAGGAAGCAATGGCGGTATGCCCTCTGTCTTTCAATATATCTGAAGGCACTCATTTAACTGAATAGGATTTCACAGAATTGTTTTGCATAAATCAATATTAACACTCAGGTTATATTTTATTTTTTAAAAGATTTTTATTTATTTTTTTTATCTGAGAGAGGGAGAGAGCCCATAATCAGGGGGAGCAGACTCCCTGCTGAGCAGGGACCCCGATATGGGACTTGATCCCAGGACCCTGGGATCGTGACCTGAGCCAAAGGCAGACACTTAACTCACTGAGCCACCCAGCACCCGATTGTTGACTGGTAAATACATTTTGTTTTCTTGGGCAAGAGAAAGCAACTTGATCATTCTGTATATTGACCTTTTGCATATAGCTGGAATCTGTTTTGTGTAGGATTTTACATCTAATGTTCACAAGGGAGAATAGCCTGGAATTATCCTTTCTCATAATAGCTTTCTTAAATGTTAATATCAAGTTTATACCAGGCTCATAAAATGAGGCAGGAAGTGTCCTCTCCCCCAGCATAAATAATTTATGGCAAACATTCTAATGTCACACTAGTGGGCTTGAGAGTTCACTCAGGAGACTCTGCACAGGGGGGCAGGGAGTAGGGAGTGTAATGAAAGTGTAGGGTGGGAAGACAGGATGCTAAGGATCAGACATCAGGGTGTAGCCTTGCTCAGCTAAGTGATGCCAGGCAGGAAAAAAATCAGGCCAGGTCAAGAACCTTCAGGTCTCCCTTAGCCAGCCCACTCAAGGTTTCGTGCCCTTCCCCCTGCTTCCTCATTCATGGGCTCTTTGGGAAGAGAGAGGTGTGAGGAGGCAAGAGGCTCTCTATGGGAGCCTGGGGGGCTCAGGCGATTGAGTGTCTGACTCTTGAATTTGGCTCAGGTCATGATCTCAGGGTCGTGGGATCGAGCCCCGCATTGGGATCCATGCTCAGTGGGGAGTCTGATTCTTCCTCTGCCCCTTCACCTTCCCCTGCTTGTGTGTGTGTGTGTGTGTGTGTGTGTGTGTGTACTTCTGGGTTTTAAATGTTCTCCCCCAGTAGGGGGAACCTCACCCGCTCTGATGGAGACGGCCATTTCCACCCCTTCTGGAGGACCATGAACAGTTTTGTCTGTCAGGGTTTAGAAATGCTCTTCTGTTTTGGGTTTTGTTTTTTTTTTTTAAGATTTTATTTATTTATTGACAGAGAAAGCAAGAGAGTACAAGCAAGGGGAGAGGCAGAGACAGAAGGAAAAGCAGACTCCCCGCTGAGTGGGGAGCCTGATTCAGGACTCAATCCCAGGACCCTGAAATCATGACCTGAGCCAAAGGCAGCCACTTAACTGACTGAGCCACCCAGGTGCCCAATACTCTTCTGAGATGGTGCCATCTTATCTGCCAGCATCAGGCTGTCCCGGACCTGGAAGGGGCCCCCCTCCAAACTGTGGGTCACAGTGTCCTTCTGTACACTCTGGTTGGTAAGGCTTGCCCTGAAGGGCTGGGCCCTGGAGGTCTCCAGACTGGGCTCTGCCACCGAGGTGCTCACTGCCACATGCATGGAGAGGGACTCACAGTAGACAAAGTTGAGGAACTTCATGGTATATTCCATTGGCATCAGCTGGACTGCCTTGTATCACCCCCAACAGCCTCCTAACCTTATAGTTCTGCCTCTGGGAGATAGTTCCTCGATCTCCATGTCTGGGAGAAATTATATCAGCCTGGAGGAGGAGGAGAAAAAAGAGAAAATGAAGAATGCATTCAGTAGAATTCCATTTATTAAAATTTCAAAAACAGGCAAAAATAAGCTCTCCTGTTTAGTAACACATACAGAGCTGGCAGAGCTGGAAAGAGGAGCGAGAAAATGTGCTTCACAAGGATCAGAACAGCAGCTGTGTCTTGAAGGGAGCAAGGATTAACCGTCTAGCATGGGCCAACAGAAACTTCTCCAGTGTTATGTTATTGACCTGGGTGTGGTGGAGCAGAATGTTGCATTAAGATTCTTTAAACCCGGGGTTATAATTCGGTTTTAAGGCATAGTCTTTGAATGATGATCTCTGGACCAAATCCAGCCCGCTGCCTTTTTTACAATAATATTTACTGGAATACAACCATATTAATCATGTGCTTTAGTGCTACAAACATTCTACAGAAGTTCTGACAGAGACCGGATGTCCCACAAAGCCAGAAATATTTACTGTTTGGCCCAGAAGAATTCATGACACATGTGCATAGTTTCAAGCAGAGGTTGTTTTATTATTTTTTAAAATTTATTTATTTTTAAAGATTTTATTTATTTATTTGAGAGGGAGAGAGAAGAGAACATGAGCAAGAAGCATGGGCAGAGGGAGAAACAGCCTCCCCACTGAGCTGGGAGCCCAACTTGGGGCTCGATCCCAGGACCCTGAGATTATGATCTGAACCAAAGGCAGATGCCTAACCACCTGAGCCACCCACCCACCACAGGCAGACGTTGTTTTAAACCTTATATATAAATTGTATGCACTCTTCTGTATGGAAGGCATATTTGACATTTTTTAGAAACAAAAAGAGATGAAAAATGAATGGGATTAGTTCCTAATATGGTTAATATTTATTCATTAGTTTATATAAACTTTGTTTTGAAGATCCACTCTGAGAATTGGATTCAAGGATCATTTGGTGTCATTAACAAAAACTCATTTATGCTGGTTCATGTAAAGGAAGCATAGGCATCCAGTTTGTAGTAATAGGCAGGTAGGGGTGGCTCCCCCGGGCCTATGGGAACAGAAGCCTTTCTAAGAAGGGATTGTGGGTTGGGGACAATGATTTCACACATCTAACAATATAAGAAAGGAACAGGGGTGGGCCTTGTACAATAAACCGTAGGGATAAGTGATAGATGTTGAAAGTTATTACATGATCCCTTTGAAGTGTGTACAGGGATTAATTTGCACCTGGTATTGAAAGTATTTATAAATATTTTTAAGCCGTTGAACTAGGAGGCTAAATTTGGGGGAAGGATAGAAGAGAATGATGAGATGTTAGTGGAAAACAACAACTACAACAACAAAAACAAACAAAAAAAACCCAAAACAAAAACAGCTGAGAAGGAAGGGCAAAAGCTAACAATGACCTCCATGGAAAGCCTTTGAATAGGATTGATTTGCAAATGAGCACCGGGGAGTGTACACACTAAATGATTCTTACATCAAAATAGTAGTCCCAGGCTGTGTGCTTTTATGATTAACTTGATGGGAATCACACGTACTGAACTCTTACTGCAGTACGTGCCCTGGGCTCTTTACACTCAAAGCAGATGTCACTCTGCCTCCCATTTAGAGATGCAAATGAAACTAGCTGGAACTGGAGCTCGCTGGGGAGGGATGGGTGTGGCGAAATTTTCCCAACCTCCTCTAGTTGAGATGGGCATGCTGGGGATAATTGGTTCTTTTGACCCGTCTAGCAGGACTCCCCAGGGGAGAACGGAAGTAACCTTACAGTAAATTAGGGGATATATTCTGTAGACAGTGGATTAGGTTTCCGTTATGGCAGTGGACATCACTTTGGATAAACTTACAGGATACATACCCCGAAGTGGAATGCCTCCTTGAACCGTTTGCACCTTCCTCAAGGGTTTGGATGGATATATTGCCCAATTGTTTTCCAAAAACCTGTAGCAAGTCAGACTGTCCCTGGCAATGCAGAGGGCTCCTGGCTTCTCAAGCATCCTTGCTGGTACAGATGAATTTCTGTAAGCCTGCAAGTAGAAAATACTGCCTTGTTGTTTTAATCTGTGCTGAATTACTTTAGATGACAGACCTAGGTAGATAAGTAGATAAAGTTCTAAACTTTAAAAGGTGAAAATTTTCCACAACTGAGAGCAGTCAAAAGAACATGCCTCAGAGTAGCCCCTACCCCCAGAAAAAGCCCAAAAGGAGAGTTTCCGCTAAGCTGTGAGCGATGATAGCAATGCTGGGATAACAATGTTCATGGACCATTTATTCAGAAAAATAACTTCTCATATTTATGTTTTAAGAAAGGAAGAAAGCATATTTTTAGTTGGATTAATAGGCGTCCTAAATAAGATAATGCATGCAAAAAATGTAAAAAGTCACATAATTTTATTTATTTGTATTACTTTTTAATTTTTTATAACACCCAACATGGGGCTCGAACTCACAACCCCGAGATCAAGAGTTACATGCTCCACTGACTGAGCCAGTCAGGCACCCCCAAAGTCACATATTTTTAAAGACACGCTTCAAATAGATCATGTATTAGCAAATATGGAAAGTATACTAAAGTCAGGTTCAGGAAATGATAGTTATGAAAAATACCCATAACCCTCCAACCCCCCAAAGCCAAGGAAGTTTACTACCACAGACTCTGTATGTGTGCTGATGGGATCCAGCATGAGATGTTTACCATCTTGTCAAAAACCATATCTGATTATTCAGCCTCCTTTGTTGCCCGTCTGTGCCACGTGGAATGCAAACTCCAACTAGATAAGCTCTTGGTCATTCACCTTCCACTCAGCCCTGAAGTGAAATCAAGAGATCGCATGTAGGCAGACCTGCTCTAAACACAAGATTATCTGCTTCCTAAGATGACCTGACACCCCAGACTTAGGGGGCTCATCCTGAGATGTGAATTCAGTCACTGTAGCCCCTGAGCCCGTGAAAACGCCGGCCTTCTGTCTATCCTTCCATAGAGATCAAAGGACAAGATTGCCAAAGTCTAACCCAAGAGCAGAGGTCACTGACATGAGTTGGCTATCAGGATGTGGATCTGAATCTTGACCAATTTGCAAGAGAAGAAATGAAAGCAAAGGGATTTGTCACTGGAGGAATTTATTTCTCTGCATGAATTATAGTGAGTTGTCACATTCCTCCACATATTCGAAATTGCTTTTGAGCCAATCTAGGAAGTATGATTTGACTTTGTTCTTCCATCCCTCATTCCCTCCCCTCCCCTCTCCTTCCCTCCCCTCATATTATTTTTTTTCTTTTGATGGTGAAATTAATTAGGATACTAGGTTCACTGCTAGAATAGAGAAGCCTTCAAATAATACTGGCTATCTTACCAGTAAGATGTTTATTTCTCTGAAGTGTAGAGGTCCAAGCTAGCATGGCAATCCCAGCCATACCAGGAAGCTTTTTCTTACCTAAATTACTCTGTCGTCTACAGCATGTGGTTGTTAATCTTCTCATGATCCAACCTGGTGGCTTCTGACTCCGCTGACTCATCTGTACTCCATTCTGCATAAAGAAAGAGCTGGGCGCTTTCCCTGAAAGTCATGCCTAACTGCAGATAGAATAAAGACCCCAAAGATACTCATGTTCCCATCCCCAGAACCTGTAAAATAGCGAAAAGGACTTTACAGATGTGGTTAAGTTAAGGATCTTGGTGTGGGAGTACGATTTCTTAACTTCGGATTTACTGCTGGTGAGTAAGCTCACTGGACTAGTTTTATCAAGGAGAGACACACTTTTTCCCAAATTGGCAGCAATAGGAAACCATATGATGAAAACAAGTTATTTCAAAGAAGGAAGGACTGAAGTTGTAATAGTAATTTGGCTCAGATATGTTGATTGGTGTACTGATTTTGATTTTATAGGCATCATTGATGGCAAAATGCAGGAACAATGATACATTATTTGTAGAAATGGATAGTCTGGGGCGCCTGGGTGGCTCAGAGGGTTAAGCCTCTGTCTTCAGCTCAGGTCATGATCTCAGGGTCCTGGGATCGAGCCCCATATCGGGCTCTCTGCTCAACAGGGAGCCTGTTTCTCCCTCTCTCTGCCTACCTGTGATTTCTGTCAAATAAATAAATAAAATCTTAAAAAAAAAAAAAGAAATAGATAGTCTGATGAACCAATGGAACCGCCAAAACTTAAGCAGCACTTACATGTAAAATAGGAAGGGTTCTCAGGGGACCCTGAGATCATGACCCAAGCCAAAAACAAGAGTCAGAGGTTTAACCAACCACTGAGCCACCCAGGCCCCCCTGTGTGGAGCCTACTTTAAAATAAAATAAAATTTTGAGATGCCTGGGTGGCTCAATTGGCTAAGCGTCTGCCTTTGGCTCAGGTCATGGTCCCAGGGTCCTGGCATCGAACCCTGAGTCTGGCTCCCTGCTCACTGGGGAGTCTGCTTTTCCCTCTACCCTTTGACTGCTCTCTCAAATAAATAAAATCTTGGGGCGCCTGGGTGGCTCAGTGGGTTGAAGCCTCTGCCTTCGGCTCAGGTCATGATCCCAGGTTCTTGGGATCAGGCCCCGTGTCAGGCTCTCTGCTTGGTGGGGAGCCTGCTTCCTCCTCTCTCTGTCTGCCTCTCTGCCTACTTGTGATCTCTGTCTGTCAAATAAATAAAATCTTTAAAAAAAATAAAAATAGGGGTGCCTAGGTGGCTCAGTAGGTTAAGGGCTCTGCTTTCAGCTCAGGTTATGATCCCAGGGTCCTGGGATCAAGCCCCACATCGTGCTCTCTGCTCCGCGGAGAGCCTGCTTCCTCCTCTCTCTCCCTGTCTGCCTCTCTTGCCTACTTGTGGTCTCTGTCTGTCAAATAAATAAATAAAATCTTTTAAAAATAAATAAATAAATAAAATCTTTAATAAAATAAAATTTCAAAAAATACAATTGCTGAGACTCCAGTAAAAGACTGAATCAAAGAGGTTTGCTTGGAAGTAGGTGAATCTGTGTAAAGAAGATAACTCAGGAACATTTGTCTAGGATAGCGTAGCTCAGTGTTTTCAGGAACTGACTAATGCTATAGACCAACCAACTGAACAAGTAAAGCTAGTGTTTTCATTGCAACTTGATAAAGGAACAGAAGTCGCTAATGATAATATTTAAAGTATATTTTGAACACAATGGCATTATAAAGGAAGAATTATTTCTTTCAGCTTCATTGACTACAGACACAATTAGCTCTGAACTGTATAAAACTCTGAAGGGTTATATTGGCATTTAAATGTAGCTTGGAGTTTCAGATTTATGCAGGGATGAGTTTTGATGGTGTAGGTGTAATGACTGGAAAGCTCCTGGAGTAGTTATATAGATTAAGGGTTTTATCCCAAAATGTAAATCAACATACTGCTTCCTTCATCAAAAAGTCTTTCCACAAAAAAACTAAAAAATGCATGCCTAGTGTCATGGTGAAAATTATGAATGAAATAAGAACTAATGTGTTGGGACGCCTGGGTGGCTCAGTTGATTGGACGACTGCCTTCGGCTCAGGTCATGATCCCGGAGACCCGGGATCGAGTCCCGCATCAGGCTCCCAGCTCCACGGGGAGTCTGCTTCTCCCTCTGACCTTCTCCTCGCTCATGCTCTGTCACTGCCTCTCTCTCAAATAAATAAATAAAATCTTTAAAAAAAAAAAAAAAAGAACTAATGTGTTAAATTGAGATTATTCTTTTTGTTAATATCGTGAAAGCTAATTGTATACAATTATTATTTCATGCTGCAGTACAGTATTTATTGAGGAAAGGAGTTAGGTCGAAAATGTTTGAACTAAGGGATGCCTGGGTGGCTCAGTGGGTTAAGGTCTGCCTTTGGCTCAGGTTGTGATCCCAGGGTTATGGGATCGAGTCCCACATCAGGCTCCCTGCTCACTGGGGAGCCTGCCTCTCCCTTTGCCTGCTGCTTTCCCCGTTTGTGCATGCTCTCTCTCTCTGACAAATAAATAAATAAAATCTTTTAAAAATAATAATAAAATAAAAATTATGAACTAAGAAACAAAATTTATGCTACTGCAAGGTGAGAAATTAGGTTAGTCCCAAAGTTTTAAAGAATGAATTAGGGACACCTGGGTGGCTCAGTTGGTTAAGCGTCTGACTTCAGCTCAGGTCACGATCTCAGGGTCCTGGAATCCAGCCTAGGGTCGGGCTCCCCACCCAGTGGGGAGTCTACTTGTCCCTCTGCCCCTCCCCCGACTCATACTCTCCCTCTCTCTCTCTCAAATAAATAAATAAAATCTTTTTAAAAGGGAGAGAAATATTTACATCCAAATGACTTAAAATCTTCAGAAAAATTCTGTCACAAAAGGTATAAGTTTCGGTTATCTAGAAAACTGAGCAATATAAAAATTTTTCATGCCCCACCGGTAAGTTCAATTAGACAAGCGGTCACAAGGAGTCTCTGTCGTATGAATTTAGATTATGAAAAAACCAAGAGGATGAGACTTTTCAAACAGAACTTCAGAGAATTCCATTCAGAAACCATGTCCCAGCGCTGAGATGAGAAAAATCCGGAAGACGTTAAAGGGCCAAGTCTTCAGTCCGGATGGGTACATCCCAGCTGTGGCTGCAATTCGAGTTTTGGCAACAGATTAGAATTCCCCGGTGATGGGATGCCTGGGTGGCTCGGTTGGTTGGGCCGCTGCCTTCAGCTCAGGTCATGATCCCAGGGTCCTGGGATCGAGTCCCACATCGGGCTCCTTGCTCAAGAGCCTGCTTCTCTCTCCGCCTCTGCCTGCTTGTGCACGCTCTCTCACTCTCTGACAAATAGATAAATAAAATCTTTAAAAAAAAAAAAAAATAAAGAATTCCCCGGTGAGCACTTGCAGCTCCTGGGCCCTGGCCATACTCAACAATGAAATCAGGATCTTGAAGCTTCCCAGGTGAGTCCAATGTGCATTCAAGCTTGAGTGCCCCAGTCTACAGCAGTGCTTCTCAAAACCCCACAGATCCTGTTAAATGCAAATTCCACTTCAGTAGGTCTGGGGTGAGCCTGAGCTTCCAGCTGATGGCGAGGTTGCCTGTCCAGGGAATCTTGAAGAAACAGGGTTCAAGGTGGTAGGGGGCATGCCACCCCAAGGTGCAACTCATGAACAATTAGAAGGACAACAGGTGAGACTTTTGAAAAAAATTCCCAGACACTTTTTTTGGGCGGTAAAATATACAGAACATGACATTTCCCATTTTCATCATTTTAAGTGTACAGTTCAGCGGCGTCACATACCCTCACACCACCCACCTCCAGGACTTCCTCATCTCCCTAAACTGAAGATCATTCAACACTGACTTCCCATTTCCCCTCCTCCTCTTGAGCCTCTGGCAACCACCGTTCTACTTTCTCTTTCTATCAATTTGACAACTCTGGGAGCCTCTATCAGTGGAATCATGTAATATTTGTCCTGTTTTGTTTTTTGTTTTTTTTTTTGTAAATAAAACCCACCCACAACGTAGGGCTTGAACTCACGACCCCAGCATCAAGAGTCACATGCTCTGCCGACTGAGCCAGCCAGGCACCCTGATAGTTGTCCTTTTGTGCCCAGCTTAATGGAGCACAATATCCTTAAGTTTCATCTATGTTGTAGCCTGTGTCAGAATTTCCTTCCCTTTTAAGACTGAGTAATATTGAAGCGTCTGTATAGACACATTATTTTTTAGCAAATTTATCTCTGTTGGAAACAGACAGCAGTTTTGATTGCCAAAGAACATACCCAGAACATTCCCCAGAGCAAAAGGAATCTGTCCTTTGCAAAATAGGAAGATGGCCTGATGCCAGGGGCCCCGACTGATCACCGTCTTCCCATTTAACATTAATTGGGGGATTCCTGGTTTGAAAGAATTATTAATGACGTCACGATGTCATTGAGAGGTCAGCCACTCGCATTTTGATGACAAAGCTTGTGGCGGGACCAGGTCCAGGAGGGTGTGGTCGCAGATGAACCTTGGCTCACGTGCTCTGAGGTCACGCCGAAACGATGGAGAACCTTTACATGAAAATGCCTCAGTGATGACTGTGCAAAGGCAGCCGACCTCTGGGGCTGGCTCTGGTAACCAGTTTTTCCTGGTGGAGGTAATGCCTCCCTAAAAAAAGAAAAAAAAATTCCCCCAAAGGAAATGCACAGTGAGTTCTTAGCAGGACTAAAATGAAAAAGGTTGACACCCAAAAATAAAACAATGTAAGAAAATTCCAAAGGAAACATTGGGTCTCCATTTAGAGATGTGAGAACACACTTCCAGCAAGCCAATTAAGAATGAAACTGACAAACAAAGGGGGGAGTTTTTGTGAGTCTCAAGTATCAGGACAGGCCCAGCTTGTATCGCTGTGATCTCTGCAGCCTGTGGTTTTTGCTTGGAGGCTACATTTTGCTCTGTTGCTCTCTTTCCGTGTTAAACTGGCATTTGTGAACAGGAGCTTATTTAATAATTCTCGAATGGGAGGGATCTGTCTTCTTGATTCCAGAAACAACCTGGTATTAGTGGAAAGAGCTTAGAACTGAGAATTCCATAGGCCCAGGAGAGACTTGTCCTCTGTCACTCACCAGATTTTGGCAGGTTATTTATTTTTACTGTCTCAGCTTCATGGATCTTATTGGTGAAACGAAACTAACAATACCTTCCACATATGGTCAGTGTAAGGGTACATGAGATAGCTTTGGTAGAAGTATCTAGTTATTGGGGGACTCTACAAATGTTGGTACCTACGATGTTTTTACGTTTATGATGCTTGCATTGTTAGGTTGCAGGGACTCGAGGTTGAGCAAAACTAGACCCACCCTCAAAGAGCTTAAAGTCTAGAGGGGAGGTAGCTCTTAATCAAACAATCACAAATGTCTAGTCAAACCTGGGTTTAAGCTGTGTGGCAAAAGAAAGATGCAGAAGGCTATCAGATGAATTATGAGGGTGTGGATGTGACTGGGGGAGGGTTTCTCTGGGAAGGGACGACTGGCCTGGGATTTGAAGGACAAGCAGGCATCAGGCAGAAGACTGTTCTAGGGAGAGGCCTCCAGAAGGACAGTTCCTGGCAAGTAAGAGAGTGAGGGAAGACAGGACAGCTGGAGCCCACAGGGAGAAGTTGCTATGGCAGTGAGGGAGGCCCAGCATGGGGATGGGAAGTGGTACTTGGTCACACCCAGGAGTTTTGTCTTTATTCTGAGACCAGGGGAAGCCATGGAAGGTGAAGAAGTCACTATTGAAGGCTAACATTTCACTCTGGGGAAGTTCCCTGGTCCAGCAGGCAGATGGTGGTAGACTGGGATGGTGGTGATCAAGATGGCGACATGAATTGGAAACCTTCTGAGGACATAAAAGTCTAGGCATCACATGGGATCTGCTCTATACGTGTTTGTAGAACACATCAATGAATCAGTGGCATTTTTTGTGTAGGACTGATGACTGGCCTGATGTCAATCCGAAGCCCATGATACATGTGTATAATTTGGTTATAAAAAAGAGTGAAACACAGATGAACCTTGAAAACATGAGGGGAGGTGCAGAAGTCCATCACAAAAGACCACATATTATATGCTTCCATTTATACAAAATGTTTGAAATATTAAGACGAGCAAAAACTGGGGTGCCTGGCTGGCTCAGTCGGCAGAGCACGTGACCCTTGATCTCAGGGTCATGAGTTCAAGCCCCATGTTGGGTGTAGAGATGACTTAAATTAATGAATGGATGAATAAATTAATTTAAAAAATGAAAAAGCCTTGGGGACCCACCTGGCTGGAACACATTGCCTTTATTTCCAGACACGATGGCTCTTTTAAAAATTTTTTTAAAAAGGAAGACAAAAACTATAGAGGCAAAATAGTTAACGGTTGCCAGGGGCTGAGAGAAATGGGGAGATTGAAGGCTTACAGCTAAAGGTTCAGGGTTTCTTTTTGAGGTGGTAAAATATTCTAAAATTGTGGAGGGGGTTAAACAACTCTGAGTGTACTAAAACTATGACACCATATACTTTAAGTGAGTAAATAATATGCTTTGTAAATTATATCTCAATAAAGCTGTTACACACACACACATATTCAAAATATCCATACACGGTAGCGACAAGGGGGGAAAAGAAGGCCCACAGTCACAAACGCTGCTGCCCGTTGCCGGAATAGTCCAGTGGGCATGATCTCTATGGTGCTGAGGTTGGCACTTCTTGACTCAGTGTCCTCAGGGGAGGAAAGCATCCCTGCCCCTTAGCCCCACCCTTGCCCTGGCTTCAGACTCCTTCCAGAGCGAATGAAGTGCTGTCTACAGACCTGGAGGGAAGGAAAGGGGAGGGCGTTTCATTTTTCTAGCCACTGCCTTGCTGCTTTGCTCTGTAGATCTGGAGTGAGTAACGGTCCCATGACAGCAGCTGCCACTGAACAGTGACTCGGGGGAGGACAGAAACTCCTACTCATCCTCTAGGTCTCTATTTAGATAGCACCTCCTCCAAGAAGCCTTCTGTGACTTCTGAGAATGAGTCAGGGCCACTCCTGCCTTGCTACCCAGCTTACTAATGACATTATGATGGCTTGTTTCCCTCCCTGCCTCCCCACTGAGCTGTCACCTCCTTCAGGGCGGGCATGGGGCTTATTGGCTAGTTGTACCCTCCCCCCCCCATGTCCCCCTGCTGCTCAACTGCAGGGGCTCATGCATGAGTCTTTAGGAAATGAATGAAACAAACAGCAGCCCTGAGCCCATTCACAAAGAAGGCGAAAACCGGGCTTTCCAAAGATGGTTCACAAAGTCTTAGTGCAGAAAAGATTTTGTAGCCACAGCAGCGGAAAGAGACTGGTCTGAGGGAAGTTGCTGGGGAGCCAGATGCTTGGCGGGTAAGAGGACATGAATCAACGCGTGCAGATGACCTCATGCTTCCCCAGAGCAGCGATCACTTTCGCATTGCTCAAGCTTTGGGAATCTCTCTTCCTTCCAAAACAATTCCAGGTCCTGATACAGGTGACACTTGTACGACCAACTTCTCCTCTTTCAGCCCGTGGGGGAGGAACGATAATCCACCAGTGCTGATACAAAGGTGTTTCCTTTATTTATTTATTTTATTTATTTTTTTTTTCTTTTTCCTTTCAATAATACACAGACTGGAGTTCTGGGATTCAGGGTTGAAATTCATGGTCTCCTTTCACGGGTCCCCATTACTCTAGGAAAATGGTTATATACTAACCTATTTTGGTTTCTTTAAAGCTACAAACACGCGAAATGCCCCCACTCTTCAATAGAGTGTCATTTGGCTTTATTAATAGCTAAAAAATATATTTTTTAAGATTTTATTTATTTATTTGACAGACAGAGATCACAAGTAGGCAGAGAGGCAGGCAGGGAGAGAGGAAGGGAAGCAGGCTCCCCGCTGAGAAGAGAGCCCGACACAGGGCTCCGTCCCAGGACCCTGGGATCATGACCTGAGCTGAAGGCAGAGGCTTTAACCCACTGAGCCACCCAGGCGCCCCAATAGCTAAAAAGTATTTACACGTAATAGGACCAAGTTGCACCTACCCACTTTGAAAGGGCAAATGGGCTATGCTGGGGCCATTAATACTTCATTTTGCTGGCCTCTGCCATACCCCGGCCTTGGAGCCTGTTTCCAACTGCATAAAATGGCTGGGTGCTTGAGGGTTTCAAGGCTGTTTCTATCTCTTATGGGGATGTAGTTTTTAACTGTGCGTGAGGTCTAGAGCCGAAGACCAAGGAAGAATTCTTAACACGTTTTTGGTGCAAAATGTGATTTTATTAAAGCACGGGGATGTGGCCTGTGGGCAGAAAGAGCCGCACTGGTGTTGTGAGGGGGGACAGATTCTACACTTGGGAGCTGGGGGAGGTAAGAACAAAGGGAGGCATCCAAGAGGATTTTGATATGCTAAAGAAGGCTCTCGGGATCCTGGAGGCTTTGCCGGGGTCAAGCTAAGGTGGTTTTTCCCTCTAGCAAAGCGTTAACATTCAGACCAGTTGGGAGTTTCCCAAAGGAATGTCATACTCAAGTACTTGTCCATGGACTTCAGGTTATCAGGAAATTTTATTTTGTTTACATTCCTTTCTACCTCTGTCTCCCACATCGCTATGGAGGGGAGGGTGATGTGAGGGCTCCAGGAATTGAGTTATGGGTCTATCAATAACCTAAGAATGCTTTTCTTCTTGTAAATCACTGAGACATTTGTAAACGGATGCAGACTCGTGTCTTCTAGGACTGTGATCTCTAATAGCTAACCGTTTGTTTTTCCTTTCCCCTAGTGTTAGGGCGGCCAGGAGTGGCTGAGGGAACATCATCCCTGTCAGGGTGTGTGACTAGGGAGAAAGCAGGGAAACAAAGGTTCCCTTCAGCAAGTCAAGTGTCCACCATACCACTGCTTAACCCAAACAATTGTATGAGTGCAAATGACATTCCAAGAGAGATAAGGTCCTCCTTGTACCCATGTTGACAGGACTCTTGTGTCCTTCAACCCGGGTTGGTCTCTTGCTTCCGGAACAATGGGTGGTGGCCTCTTGTAACTTGAGTGGTTCTCAAAGAATGCCTGCTCCAAGAGCTCAAGGAGGATCTTTTCTCCTCAGACTTGGCTGTAGCTGCTGCCTAAAATTTCACCACCAACCACCAAGAGTTAGGTCATCGAGCTAAAACATTAATTCCTGTTAAAAATGACGATAATCTTGGAAGGGTTAACACAAGTGGCTGTGATCTGTCATTTCTCTCTCTCAACTGACATCTAGCAGAAGACGTACCAAACCATGGGGAGAAGAGTGAGCTGTCTCATCACGATCACTGAAGTCCTTCTTGAAGAAGGTGGGCCCGGGCCGAGCCTGAGGGGAGCCTTGGATGTCAGGAGGGTAGGATGAGACTTCCTAGCACCTCAGGGATGGAAGAACGAGTCCGAGGATGGAAGCTCCCATGAGAGAGACAGTGGAGATGGACTTTGGATCAAAAGCTTTCAGTTTCAAAAGGGACCTTAATGGTCATTTGGTCACACACACCCACTTTACATGTGAAGGATCTCTGTCAGAGAAAGGTCAGGTGACCTGAGGAGGCACGTAAGAGGCCCTAGCAGGTATCTGAGGTGCAGGCCTCAGACCCTCTCCCTGATTCCTAGTTCAGTAATTGTACCGTCTTCCAGGTCGTTTTTTTATTTTGTTCCCCACAGGTTTGGGGTTCTGTGGAGGGGAGCTGAAGTGTTGAGGGAAAGGGATGAGGTGCTAGAGCTTGGCTGGTGGGGGAACCAGGTTTTATGGGGCCTGAGGTTTATACAAGGGGGGTAGGGATGGGCTCTTTAAAAAAACAATTACAAAATTAAAAATAACAAACTTGGGCACAAGGCCTCGGAGGGTCCCTGAAGGCTGGGCACCATTAGCCTCATGGTAGACCTGCCATCGGGGTCCCACCATGGATTCAAATAGGTCAGCGCCTCACATGACACTCCTGCTTTAAGGTCTTCCAGTTAAAAAAGAGAGAGAGAGAACTTTGTAAAAAGGTTTGAAAAAGAAAAAGTTTGAAAATCCCTACTCTGTATTAGCTGTTACTTGGCATCAATTAGGACCAGCCAGCACGGACCTCATCATCTGCCAATGTTTAATTGTCGACATTTTTGAGAAATTAATTTTAAGTGAGTCATAGGACATGCGCTTGTGCAGGACTTAAAGGTAGGACTCGGAGAAGCACAGTAACGTTTGACTCACAAGATGGAATCTGAGTGATTTTTTATCAGGTGCCCCACAATCAGATGTCGTAGATTGTTTAGATTTTAATGCACAGGGCTTTAACACATTTTTTAAAAAATATTTTTTAAAATTTATTTGACAGCGAGAGAGAGCGAGAGAGCACAAGCAGGGGGAACAGCAGAGGGAGATGGAGAAGTAGGCTCCCCGCTGAGCAGGGAGCCCAACCCCCGGCTCAGGCTCACTCCCAGGGTCCTGGGATCATGACCTGTGCTGAAGGCAGACGCTTAACCAGCTGAGCCACCCAGGTGCCCCATAATGCACAAGGGTTTAAAAATTACTTTTAAATGAAGCATACCTTAAAAAGCCTTTTCTTGTTTGTTTGTTTGTTATGTTTTGTTTGGGCATGTGTTCTAAATATCTTTCTCATTAATGGATGGGGGAAGGAAAGTCAGCTAGAACTGTCAATGCATGAGAATGCGAGGAAGGTCTTGGGAATGTCCTCATCCTAAGGAAAGAGAAGTGGGAGCAACAGGCTTCAGTACTATCAAGTCCTTAATAATCTAGAATATAAAGTTGTCCTGAGGGTAGCATGAGTTTTATCAGTCAGCTCCATCCTCTGTCCTTCTGGATTGGTTGTGGGTTCTAATATTGCTGTTGTTAGGAGTGAGTTGGACAGTTACGGAGTCAGGGCCAGGGTCCCCAACAGGAAAATATGGAGGCAGGACAGCTAAAATCAAACAGCACTAATGTCCTATCTGCAGCTTAGACAGGAAGCCACTGGCATTCTGCTTTGCAGTCTTTGTGGAAATTAATTCTGCAAAAGGTCCTCAAATAAGGCAATTTATTAACCACAAGGCATTTGTCAATAACACGGGCAAGGGGCAGTTAAGACATAAGCCCCAGATGTAGAGGGAATCTTAAGCAGACTGCACTGAGCGGGGAACCCAACATGGGGCTCGATGGCATGACCCCGAGATCATGACCTGAGCTGAAACCAAGAGTCATGTTTTAACCAACCGGGCCACCCAGGAGCCCCTCACCCTTTTTGATGCCCAACTTTAATTTGTAAAAAAAAAAGGGGGGATATGTGTTAACTGACCTCATTATGGTAAACATTTCATAATATATGTGTATCAAATCATCAGTTGTACACCTGAAATGTACACAGTGTTACAGATCAAATATATTTCCAAAAGGCTGGGGTAGGGGGAAGAAAAGCCATGACAGAGGACGGGTTCCAAAAGATATTAAATAAAACTAGAAGGCTTTCCACAGTATGGTGTTGGTGCACAGAAGCAAACAGCAGTAGAAGACAAACAGATGCAACTGCCTGATTAGTATATGATGAAAGTGTCATCTCATCTCATCACGGAGGCAAATGTTGGCTTTTAATAAATAATGCTGGGATGTGTGGTTAGCCATTTGAGAAAATAAAATGAGAGGAATACTTTATGTCATACATAAGACATAAATTCCAAATGCATCAGGGTTGTAAATGTGAAAGGGAAGGAAGGAAGGAAGGATGGAAGGAACGAATGAAGAAAGAAAGGAAGGAAGGAAAAGAAAGAGGAAGGAAGGGTTAGAAGGGTTAGAAGCTGATTGTGATTTGAAGAGTAAAAAAATACAAACTTTTTTTTATTAGTTTCAGAAGTAAATATGAACTTTTTTTAAAAAAAGATTTTATTTATTCATTTGACAGAGAGACACAGCAAGAGAGGGAGCAAGCACAAGCAGGAGGAGTGGAAAAGGGAGAAGCAGGCTCACAGGGAGCCCAATGTGGGGCTCAATGCCAGGATCCTGGGAACAGGACCTGAGCCTAAGGCAGATGCCTAATGACTGGGCCACCCAGGTACCCCCCACCTTTAAAAGATTTTATTTTAAATACAAACTTCTTAACTATCAGTTATTATTGTGAAATTCCCACCTTTTACCCATTCATTTGGGATAAAAATACTGAAGACCATGAAGGCCTAAATGTTTGGTGGAAAGAAAGCTCACTGAAGTATTTCAAGTTCTTGATACCTCTCTGTGAATTAATTTATAAGGTTACAACTCTGGTTGTAAAAGCATTGTTTTTCAGTTAGTTTTCCACATGAACGAAAGGCAATGAGGATGGGTTGGGGCAAGGCAGTAGAGGGTGAGAGGCTGGTTCTGGGGTTCCACACTAAGACACATTCCAGTAAAAATTTAGAACCAGAGAAAAACCTTCCTAAAAGTGGAAAGCTGATCATCTGTAAAGAACTGGGAATCAAAATAATATCAAACATCTGAACAGCAACCCTGGCGTCTAGACGCTAAGGAATTCTAAAAAATTCCAAAAAAAGTGTTTTCCAACCTCAAGTTCAATACGCAGTTAAACTATGAGAGTGGAATAAAGACATTTCCAGATGTGGAAATGTATAGGTCCTGTGGGTTGCCTATCCAACAGCTACTCTCCTAAAACTTCATCCCTACTGACAAAGACCAGTTCCCACAATGGGCGCTGAATAATGACATATACTCGTTTTTTTGGTCTTCTACCAAGCTAAGATTGGTCAGATGACCAGTTTCTGACAAATGAAATTAGCTAGCTGCTGCAGCCACCTGTGACTTAAAAGGACATCGCCACCACTATGATGAAAACAGGGCAGAAGTATGAGAAGTACTTGGGCTCTGATGCAATCACTGAGCCACTAACCCAACTGAGAACCCTCCACCTCCAGAGACTTACAGGTTTGATGATGAAGATGATGGTAAAACAACCCATTTGTATTCCGGAACACCAAAGGCCTCCTAATGGACATAGTAAGCCTCAAAATATTCCTCTCTCATGTTTCCTTTTTCAGATGTGCTTCACCAGAATTAGCAAGTCCAACAAAAATGAAAAACGTGAAGTAGCAGGAAGTCTCAGGAGGATGGTGAGGGGAAGTCCGGCAGGACAACAATAGTATTCACACAGGAACAGGGACAGAAGGCTCCAGCAGAAGACATTGCAAGGAGGGAGAATGTAAACTGGTGAGTTATGTGTTTCACTATCCTGAGAGGAGCTTTGTGGTTATGTGAGCAATTTAAGGCCCAAATTAATGGTAGGAAAAAGGTGGGGGTTAGTAATTGGAGAAAAAGGAAGGCAATAATTAACCCAGGTCAAAACAAAAAACTTTAGGAGAAAGGAAATATAATCATAGAATACCCTGTAGCTTAGGTGCAAACAATATTCCCATAGTCATAATACTGTATCCACCGAACATGATTTAACTGTAGATGGCAATCTAATTATGATGGGAGAAAGGGTGAGTGAGTGTGTGGGCGCATCGTTGTGCTGGGAATAGAATGCATGACGGTTAACTCTTCCTCCCCCATAGCAAGAAGTCTATAGATGATGTCTAAGACAGAAAAACATCAGAAATAGCAATATAAACATGTTATTCATATTGTGAAAGTAAATGCAAGAACCAACAAAAAGTTCTCTGGAGAACATTTGAGCTTGAGAAATGGTGGGGTAGGGGCATTATTGTCTTTCGTTAGAAACTTTGTAGTACTACTTGAGCTTTTAAACTATATGTATTTATTACTTTGACCAAACTAAGTTAAATTTAAAAATTATACAGGGACATAGTAAGAAAAGAATTTCAACTGTACAAAGACATTTGTGAAAATGTCTCCTCTATAGAGATGAGCACCGTGAATAATTTCTTGTGCATCCTTCCAGGTTATCTATCTATCTTTCTATCACACAAATATATAACACACATGTATAATAATTATATCTCATACAAATGGAGACAACTTGTAAACATCACATACATTTTATTGTACACACATACTCTTCTGTACTTTGCATTTTCACATAACGGTATATCTTGGAGATGTTCCACACAGCAGCACAAGTAGGTCTCCTAATTTTTAACAAGGCTGATTATTATCCTGTTTTATGGATGTAACCTCTTTTAATGGACATTGAGGCCACCTCTGGTCTTTTGCAGTGAAGAATGTGCTGCAATGAATATTTGTGTACTCTTACCTTTGTGTAAATGCTTAAATATAACTCTAGGATAAATTCCTAGACACAGATTGTTGTGGCACAACACACACATGTTTTGTTATGTGCTTCTGTATTTCCTCCCAAAGGAGTCACACAACACATAGCCACCAACAGCCTAGGAATGCCCATTTTTTCATAAACACTGTCCATGCAGTGCAATTCCAGATTTTTTTTTTTTTTTTTTTTTTTTTTTTTTTTTTTTTTTTTTTTTTTTTTTTTTTTTTTTTTTTTTTTTTTTTTTTTTTTTTTTTTTTTTTTTTTTTTTTTGGTCTTTGCCAGTGTGATCAGTGTTTCTTACTGCTTTGTTCTTGCACTTAATTGGGAGGGATAATCATTCGTGCTGGCTGGCAGTTTAGGAAAATTAAAAAGGCAGTATTCATATACAGGCTAGGCTGCTGTAAATTTATGGAAGAATTTGAATACCATTCTTTGTATTGCTCCAGTGATGGCAACAAAGGCTTACAAATGTCCCAGTTCTAATAAAACACAAACTTTTCTTGTACCAGGGGCCCACCATTTCTAGAAGCAAGTCAAGGAGGGCAAATCACAGCCCGCTAAATAATAAGAACTGGAGAAAAGTAAGGGGTTTAGAAGCCTTTAAAATAGTGGTGGGTTGGGCACATGGGTGGCTCAGTTGGTTAAGCCATTGCCTTTGGCTCAGGTCATGATCCCAGGGTTCTGGAATGAAGCCCTGCACCAGGCTCTCTGCTCAGCAGGAAGCCTGCTTCTCCCTCTCCCACTCCCCCTGCTTGTGTTCCCTCTCTCTGTCAAATGAATAAATAAAATCTTTTTTTTAAAGTTTTTTTTTTTTAAATCTTTCTTTTAAAAGATTTTAAAAATCTTAAAAAAAAAAGATTTTATTTATTTATTTGACAGACAGAGATCACAAGTAGGCAGAGAGGCAGGCAGAGAGAGAGGAGGAAGCAGGCTCCCTGTTGAGCAGAGAGCCCGATGTGGGGCTCGATCCCAGGACAGTTAACTGTTTTCATGTAGAATGTAAAATGTAAAAGGTAAATGATAAAAACTGTTTTCCTGACACCATGGTAAATGATAAAAACGGAATACATACAGACTTCTTACGATCATGTGAAAACATGGCTCTGTATGCTAAAAGGTCACCAGGCATTTTCAAAATTGTTGATTAATTATGAATTAAGTTTAACTGGTGTTATTAGTTCAATGTAATGTTCATGACATTTTCATATAGATAGTAGGTAATGAAAATCTCCTTGTAAAAAAAACTGTAGATGAATTCTATATATTTGCATACTCATGAATATGGAAGAAAGAGATGTGAACTTAATGTGCTGAGAAATATCACCTCTGCTGACATCTCTTGCATGCTAAGCGTGGGTACTAACAAAATAACGGGGCACACTCAGTTCCCTGGTGTTTAAGGTTTCTTTTGCAGTCCAAGTTTTTATTTAAAATGGTGGTCAGAGGGCGCCTGGGTGGCTCAGTGGGTTAAGCCGCTGCCTTCAGCTCAGGTCATGATCCCAGGGTCCTGGGATCGAGTCCCGCATCGGGCTCTCTGCTCAGCAGGGAGCCTGCTTCCCTCTCTCTCTCTCTGCCTGCCTCTCTGTTTACTGTGATCTCTCTCTGTCAAATAAATGAACAAAATCTTAAAAAAAAAAAAATGGTGGTCAGAAAAAAAGAAGTCAATAAGTAGTAAAGGAGGTATTGCCTCTTTTAAATCAGAAGAATTTGGAAAATCATTTTTGCAGAGACAACAGATGATATCTGTTGTTTTAAATGACGTTTAAAAGAAAGTGGGGGAGACTATTTGAAGCTTCTAATTCCACTTATTGCAAAGACAGACTCACCTAAGAGGTACGTTCTTATCATGTTTAGAATTCTGGAGCTGGGCTAGAAAACGGCTGGGACAAAATTGCCTTCCAACTGAGCTCATCTTGACCACCAGGTACGCGTTATGGTAGCGCCTAGTGTGGCTTGAATACCTTTCTGTTGGCATTAAATGCTTTAGTTTATTTAAAGCGACCACTGAGCTTACTAAAGAGGTGAATACAGTCAGTATACGTCCTTTTAAACATCTTTCATTCTTTACCTCGTATCTTGTAGGAAAAAATTCTAGGAAATGAAGTTTCAGTAAAATGAGCTCATTCTCTTGGAACCTCCCCAGCCTTCCTACCCACATCATGGAAATGCACAGGAGTGTTGCCAAGAAAAAGGGAAAAAAAGAGAGAGAGAAGGAAAACAACAACAACAACAAAAAACAAACAAAAAGAAACAGGAAATTGCAAACCGGCTAACCCTGAAAAACATTGTTAGCCTTATTTAGAAATGGCTGTTTCTGTTAATTACTTTCCCCAACATGGAATTATTTTCCCCTTGCAAGGGAAAGCTGAGGGTTATGGAGTAGGAGTGGCTTCTCCATAAAACCAGAATACTTACTCCATCCCATCGGGGTACGCTGAGAAAGCAGCGCAGAGGCTGGTGGGATCAGGGCGGGATTCCAGGACAGAGTGACTCATGGAAGATTCATTTCAAAATCAATCTTTGTCGCATTCATGAAACACTTTCAGGGATTGACCTGACTAGTTACCCTGAAATTTGGCATGGTTCTCTCACAGAAGACAAAAGTCAGGACTTCGAGGTGAGCTACTTCCTTTCTCGGCAAGGACAGCTGACGTGCTCTGAGAGCCGCCTTCTCAATGACCGGGAGGGCGCCTGGGAGGGCAACGCAGCGGGACAGGGTTTGAACATGCTTTGTCCGGTGGGTTCTAGGTGAGATGAGTTTTCTAGGAATTTCTCTCCCCTAGGATGAAACTCCTTCACCTTCTTGCAAGTCTTTTCCAAACCTAACTCATCGTGAAGCCTACCTTGACCATGAATTTATAATTGCAAGTCTTTCTCCCACTCGTAATCTCTTAACCCTACTCTATTTTTATCGTGTATTTTTAATGTACAACTCTTAAGTGGATGGGACAGTGAACTCTTACATACGTGTACACTCATATAACCATCACCCAGGTCAAGATACAGAATTTTTATAGCACCCTAGAAGTCTGCCTCAGTGGCCCCTCCCAGCCAGTCCTGTTCTATTTTTTCAAAGCATTGTCTCATTTTAAGATACAATTTGCTGGATTGGTTCACTGATATATCTAAGCAATTAGAACAGTCAACGCCTACTAAGTGCGATTGTTAAATGAATGAATTTTTATTTTTATTTTTAAAGATTATGTTTATTTATTTGAGAGAGAGAGAGAGAGAGAGCATAAGAGGAGAAAGGTCAGCAGGAGAAGCAGACTCCCTGCTGAGCAGGGAGCCCGATGTGGGACTCAATCCTGTGACTCCAGGATCATGACCCAAGCCGAAGGCAGTTGCTCAACCAACTGAGCCACCTAGGCACCCCAATGAATGAATCTTTAAAACAATACCCATTGTGTCCCACCTCTCCCCACCCTCCACTCCATGTGGTCTGTAAGAGAAACAAACTGGCTTGAAATCTTGGTGTCTACACAGGGGTGTTAAACACAGCCACAGCAATGTTACTGATCCGATGTGAGTTTAGGCGTGGACTGGACAGATCTTAGTGTAGTCTGTCTTCTATGCAATGCTTTCTTGGACAGGTTGGTCACTTGCTGGTAGATCTGCAAGAAAGAAGGGATCCTTCCTTTAGTCTAGAATCATCTCTTGACTCTTAGGTGTACCGGCCTTTCTCCTGGCGGGGCAGAGCCCTCCTCGGGGGCCTGCCTTCCTTCTGACTCTGCTGCTCCTACTAATGCCAGCACCTAGCTTGAGGAACTTGGCTCATCTTCATGCTTCTGTCTGCCAGTCAGTTGTAGATTCTGGCCACTCTGCGCCCTGCCATTACTCCTGATGCTGTCCCTGAAAGTTCCTCCTCCTTCCAGTGGCAAGTCCTTTTGGCCCACATTATTATATTATTTTGGCCACTTGGATATATCCTTTTGGCCACATTATTATATATTATATTGCTTTACTAGCTTCTTAAATGGTACCTTCAGTCTTAACCTTCTTTCAAACTAGTCTAGTTACTTTCCCTAGAACACAACACGGATCATGCAACAGTTGTGATCATAAACTTTCAATGGCTTGCAAGTGCTGTCAAAAGGAAGCCCAGACCCCTTAACCTGCCCCTCCAGCCTATGGGACAGCCATCGCACTGTCAGCCAACTGGTTCTCCCCATTGCTGTTCACTGGTCCCTGTGTTTTCCCACTTCTATACCTTTGCTCTGCTGTTGGGTTCAGAAAATGGAAGGAACCATGGGATCGAGCCCTGAATTGGGCTCTCTGCTTGGTGGGGAGCCTGCTTCTCTCCCTCTCTCTGCCTGCCTCTCTGCCTACTTGTGATCTCTCTCTCTCTCTGTCAAATAAATAAAATCTTAAAAAAAAAAAAAAGAAAAGAAAATGGAAGGAATCATTTGAGGCCATCCAATCCAGTCTCATTTTACAGATGAGGAAACTAAGGCCCAGAGAGATTTAGTGACTGACCAGCCCACTTGCTCAAAAGTCAAGTGTGACAGGATGCCTGGTTGGCTCAGTGGGTGGGACATGTGACTCTCCATCTTGGGGTCGTAAGTTCAAGCCTCATGTTGGGCATAGAGATTACTTAAAAAAAAAAAAAATCAAGAGTGTCTAATGAAAAAGAAACTCAGGGCAGTTTAGGGTTTAACAATACCAGTGGAATTTTTCACATACATGGAGGAAAAATAGTGGGCTTTTCTTGGAATATCCTCTCCACACAACTCTGATCCCTGAAAGTGTGGCTCTCCCAGCCCCAACTTAGGCATGGCCTCCCCAGAGAAGGCTTCTTTTTTTTTTTTTTTTTTTAAGATTTTATTTATTTGAGAGAGAGGCAGTGAGAGAGCATGAGCGAGAAGGTCAGAGGGAGAAGCAGACTCGATTCCGGGCCTCCGGGATCATGACCTGAGCGGAAGGCTGTCGTCCAACCAACTGAGCCACCCAGGCGTCCCCCAGAGAAGGCTTCTTTAAGCCCCCAGGTGGGTGTCTGAACTCTCAGGCCCGTGACCTGAAACTCTGATCTGCAGGTAACTTGATATTTATCTGCAAATTCTATCTTCTTCCCTACTACACTTTAAGCAAACTTTTTTTTTTTTTTTTAAGATTTTATTTATTTATTTGACAGAGAGAGACACAGCAAGAAAGGGAACACAGGCAGGGGGAGTGGGAGAGGGAGAAGCAGGATTCCTGAGGCAGGGCTCGATCCCAGGACTCTGGGATCTTGACCTGAACCCACGACAAAGGCTTAACGACTGAGCCAGCCAGGCGCCCCTAATTTCTAATAAAGAAATTCTTCGATTCATCTTCGACTTTCCTCCATTCTCCTTACAGACTCTTCCACTGTGGGTGAGCAGTAAACTTACGCTGAACGGAGTTTCCGGCGTGCAGTACACACTGTTGAGGAGGCACCGATTCACAAGCCCAGACACCAGCCCAGAGACCACGCACGCGAGTCCCAAATTTCCAGCTACTGTGTGCCATTTCACCCGCTGCACCTTGTCTGCTTAGACCCCAACCCCCTAAAGGCGAAGGAGGTTGGTCCTCGCAGAAGGCCTGGCTGCTGCCACCCCAGAATAAGTTTCTCCAGGTCTTTCGGCGTAGTCCCTTTCCCCACCCTCCGAGCGGTGAACCGCGACGCGCGTTGGGTGACCGGTCCTGGAACCTGACTTGGCGTCGAGAGTGTACGGCTCCCCTTACTGAGGGAGGTCAGGTCCCAAGCAGGCCGCGGCCCAGCCAGCTTTCCGGGCTGGCGCGGTCACCGACCCCGGGTGGCGGCCAGGCTGGCGGAGGGCGGCGGGAAAATGACGCGAGGCTGGTGGGGCGGGGTGGCGGGCGCGGCCCCCAGGGAGGCGGGGGCGCCGGAGGAGCCGACCCCGACCGCAGCTGCCAGGTCACGGGTCGGGCGAGGCCCGGGACGCGCTCCGGGGACGGCCGGGGTGTCCACCTGCCGCCAGGGCGCACGGAGGGCGCCAGGCAGGACCTGGGCCTGGTGTGCCGGCTCAGGGGCTCCCCGTCCAGCTCCTCTCCGCCCCCGGGAGGGACAAAGGGAGGGCGGACAGCCGGGCCCGCCTCCAGCCCCAGCCCCAGCACCAGCCGCGGCCGCCGGAGAGAGACTGGAGGCACCACCCCGGAGCGGAGAAACCAGTTTGGCCGGTCCGGGGGTGCGGAGGGAAAAGGGCGGCCGCTGAGGACCGGCGCACAGACGCGGGGCGGGAGAAGGCGGGGGAGCCATTGGCGAGAGGCGAGAGCCAGAGGAGCCGCCGCCAACTGGACACGCTTCCTGGGGCCCCGAGCCATCCCCCGTGCGCCATGAAGCGTTAGCGCGGCCGCCGGGGCTGGGGCCAGGCGGCGGCGGCGGCGGAGGTGGCGGTGGCGACCAGGTGCGCAGCGAGTGCGCAGAGGGGCGCGCCCCCGGCGGATGTCCCAGCCCGGGCCAGAGAGCGCCAGGTAAGGAGGGGCGCGGCGCGGAGCCCCCAGACTTCCCACCCGGGGGATCCCGCGGTGTCCCACAGGTCCTCTGGCCGTCCCGGAGCGGGAGGACTCCCGGGATCCGGGATGCGGTGGCCCCAGCTGTCCGCGCCCTCCGGCTCAGGAACCCACACGGGTGGGATTCAGGTGGGGGCTGTAGGAAACTTGGCGGCCTCGGGGATGGGGGGGGGGCACAGCTGGCCGGACAGACAGCGCCCAGGAGACGTCCAGGAGGTTTCACCTGCCGGGAGGAGAGGGAACTCGCAGGTGGCATTTGGGTTGTTTGGGTTTGCCACGCACATGTCTGGGGTTAAGCTTTAAGGGGCGAGCCAGGCAGGACTTGCAAGCCCTTGAGGGGAGAGCCGCTGTTTTCCTGCCGTGTCTGCCGCGCCTCTAGAAGCCTCCCGTGGCCAAGTTCTGTTGGGGCCCCTTTGGGAGCCGATGCCAGCGTGTCTGAAAAAGACCTTAGGACCTAATGTACCGGGCGCACCTGCGGGGAGGGATGGAGGGCGCCTGCTGCAGGACCAGGTACGCTCCTGACATCTTTCGTGAGCTTTAACGCAGGTCGGGAGGCGATGGGGAAGAGGGACACTTTTCCCGGTGATGGTAGGGTCGTCTCCGGTGGCCAACTCCGGTGGCACCGCCACAGGCCATCTCCTTCCGTCCCCAGTATGATGCCCGGCGCTGTCACTTCGCGGCTGTGCGTGCGGAGCGGCAGCTTGTCGCCGCGGAGGTTGCAGAGAATGGCGAGTGTTTTAATTCTCCGCTTCCCCACACACGCCTTGCTTTTTCCCAGGGAAAGGGAAAGAAGAGCCTTCAGTTGTCCGCCCAGCGTCTCCGAGGGGGTGTGCGCGTCGGGTCCCGGAACGCGGCTGGGGAGGCGGATTCCCCACAGCTGTAGGGGGAGGACGAGAAGGCGGAGGGGATGCGGAACCCGGGAGGGGAGTTGACACGCGCAGGTCTGGGGCCGCTGGGCGGCATTTCCTCCCCGCGAGTGCCCCCCAACCCCACCTGACCCCTCCCGCCTGCCTGTGGTGGCCCCGGCCGAGTCCAAATCCTCGTTCAGCGCGCGACGCCGCCGGGCTCCCTTCCCGGAAACTGCCCGCCCCGCTGGCGTGAGAAAAGATTCTCTCCCATCTTCCTGGTTGCGCTGCCTCCAGATTTCTGCCTCGACTCCTTGAGCATTGCAGGAGACAGCACAGGCGACGAGCCCGGAGATCCTCAGGCACGCAGCAGGCTATGGGCGAAGGTTGACTGCTTTTAGGAACAAAAACTGAAAATGTGTGATAAAATCTCTAGGGATGGTAAATACTAGAGCGTAGAAAAAAGAGAAAGCACAAAATGTGAATTTTCACATTCTCCAGAGCACTTTGGTGTTAGACCTAAAATGCCATTCGTTAATGTGGGGCCTATTGGGGAAGGCTTTCTGTGAACGTCCTATAAATACTTTCACCTATAAATACTTTCACCGTGCCAAAGATAATGAATGCTTATTAGCTGGTTCCTTTCTGGGGGAGAAGTCCACCTGCAATTACTCTCAGAATTTTCTTAATGACTTTCATTATGTGCTGGAGGCTTCCTTGTTGTAATTTTAGGTAAGAAACCTTAACCACTTTCTTCTTTTGCCGCTTGCTGGTGGCTGTGCTTTGGTGATTCTTGGCGATTCTCTCGCGTCTGTTATGGAGGGCCAAATAAGGCTCTTGCGGCTTGATGCTGGTGAGCATGCATGCCATCTGTGTGAGAGCAGCTCTGGCTGTTTTCAAGGCTTTCTTCTGGCTTTTAAGGAAAATGCATGCCAGGGTGCACTTGTTCTTGGTAGTGATGGACCTAGGAGATTTTTTTTTTCTTAAAAAAAATTTTTTTTAAAGATTTATTTATTTATTTGACAGAGATCACAAGCAGGTGGGGGGGGGGGGGGAAACAGGCTCCCCGCCAAGCAGAGAGCCCCATGTGGGGCCCAACCCCAGGACCCGGAGACCATGACCCCAGCCGAAGGCAGAGGCCCAACCCATTGAGCCACCCAGGCACCCCTTTAATTTTGTTTTTAAATTGAGACTTTATTTTTTAAAAAGTTTTTTTTTGGAAGATTTTATTTGAGAGCGATAGAGAGAGTACAAGCAGGGGGAGCAGCAGGCAGAAGAAGCGGGGAGAAGCAGGTTCCCCACTGAGCAGAGAGCCTGCTGTGGGGTTCGATCCCAGGACCCTGAGATCACAACCTGAGCAGAAGGCAGAGGCTTAATCTACAGAGCCACACAGGTGCCCCTAAATTGAGACTTAAAAATACTCAGCGTGGAGCCTGCTTGTCACTCTCCCGGTCCCCTTCCCTGCCGCTTGTGCTCTTTCTCTCAAATGAATAAATACAGTCTTTAAAAATGATTTGGTAAAGCAAATGGCTTAACAAAAAAGTCTGCAGACTTAAGGCTCCATGTTTGGCCTGGATTTCAGATCTTAGCATTCATGGACCGATCACCCTGCTGTGAGGTGTTTCCCTGTCTGCCTGCCTAACTTTCCTTCCTTACTTTATCTTTCTAAAGCAAGGAGTAGTGGAAAACCTGTGGATTTAGATTCCCGCAGGATTTCATTCAGTTCTTTTACTTATTTTAAGTTGTATTTGATTTTTATAATTTTTTATTATATTTACTTTTTATTTTTGTTTATTTATTTTTACTGATTTTCTTTATTTATGAGAGATGGAGAGAGACAGGGAAGGCAGAGGGAGAAGGAGAGGAAGAAGCAGTCTCCCCACAGAGCAGGGAGCTTGATGGGGGAGGCAATCCCAGGACCCTGGGATTGTGACCTGAGCTTAAAGCAGACGCTTAACAGACTGAGCCACCCAGGCGCCCTGCATTTACTTTTTAAATTGTCTAAAGTTAGATAAATTCCTAAATTTTCTGAACCTCAATTTACCCCCCAAAAAGTTATTATCAACTTCCTTTGGTTGTTGTTGAGAGAATTAAGTGAGAGAACAGGTGAATGTCCCTTAAACATAGTAGGTGTTCTTATGTTCTTACTTTCTTCATTAAACTGCTATTTTAAAAATAGTATAATGCCCAGATGTTTGATGTATTTTTTGAAAAAGATTTTATTTATTTGTTTGACGGCACAAGCAGGTGGGAAAGCAGAGGGAGAGAGAAGCAGGCTTCCCACTAAGCAGGAAGCCCAATGCAGGGCACGATCCCAGAACCCTGGGATCATGACCTGAGCCCAAGGCAGATGCTTAACCGACTGAGCCACCCAGGTGCCCTTTCCGTGTATTTTTAGTATTTTATTGCCTTGCTGGTTTGAATTCCTTTTCATAAACAACATTCATGAAATCCAGGTGATCCTTATAACTCTAGCAAGATTTGAATCTATTATTTATGTTTTCTCTTATGAATGCAGAGGCACTTGCTTTTTAGTTACCAGAACAAGTTTTGTGGGGTCCATCCATGTCACATATGTCTAAAGAAAGGTGGGTTTAAAGTCCTTTAAGTGCATAATTTTAGATTGCTTCTGTATTTGCTTCTAGATCCCTCTCCTGAGAAGTTTCTTTGTGTGTGTGTGTGGGGGGGGGGATGGCATCTAAGTTTTCAGGTGTTTGTTGGCATCGCTCAATAGTTTAATTGTATTCATAACACCTTTAGATGTTTTGTTACTTATTAAGATAAATAAAAATTAATTTGCTGCCAGGGAGTTTTAATAACACAAAAAGAAGATAGCTTATCCTTCATTTTGTTAACCGGGTTATTCCTGAATGCCCATCCCTGTGCCCAACTGAAAAGAATGCCCATCTAAGATCTTGTCAGATCTGGAAGACTGGCACAGTGGAGGAAGAATCTAGAAAGTGTGTATATATAATACAGTCTTGTTTCTTGTTCTTATTTTTTGAAAACGGAGAAATTATCATCTGATCCTAAGAATACATTAGTATTCTCCCTACTAGTTCTAAATGCATTGTGCTTTTATTTTTTTATTTTTATTTTTTTAAAAGATTTTATTTATTTATTTGTCAGAGAGCGAGAGAGAGCGCAAGCGAGCACAGGCAGACAGAGTGGCAGGCAGACAGAGTGGCAGGCAGAGGGAGAAGCAGGCTCCCCGTCGAGCAAGGAGCCCGATGTGGGACTCGATCCCAGGACGCTGGGATCATGACCTGAGCCGAAGGCAGCTGCTTAACCAACTGAGCCACCCAGGCGTCCCTGCATTGTGCTTTTAAATACATTGTTTCCCAAACACGCACAATAGGAAGTATGTTCCATACTGGTCCCAGGGCCCCTGGAGCCCAGAGGCAGCAGTAGGATAGAGGTTGGTGACGCGAGTGCTTCGCAGTCCTTTGATCTAACTTAGAATCCAGGTCTCACAGCTTTCTTAGCTGCATAACCTAGGCCAAGTTTCTTAATCCGTCTGGCTTCAGTTTTTTAATCTATAACATGGAATAGTCGTAATAATAATAACAACAACAACAGCAGCAGCAGCACCTCATAAGGTTTGTGATGAGTTCCAAATAGCAGCATGAATCCAGCGAAATTTAGCTTGGCACAGAGCTCAGTAAGACGTAGTCATTAATATTGGTATTGGGTTGGGGTGCCTGGGTGGCACAGTTGGTTAAGCGTCCGACTCTTGGTTCTGGCTCAGGTCCTAATCTCAGGGTCCTGAGATTGAGCCCTGAGGAGGGCTCCACACTCAACGTGGAGTCTGCTTAAGATTCTTTCTCCCTTCCCCATTCCCACCTCCCCCCACCTCCCCATACTTGCATTCTTTCTCTCTCTCTCTCCAAAAATTGTTTTACTGTTATGTCGTTATTGGTATTGCTCAGTAAATATTCATTGCTCACCCTAGACTATGTAGGAAACAGGAATCAATTTGCATGTTGGTATTTATTTAAAAAACATAGGTGACTGTTTGCACCAAGCCCTGGCAAGAAAGAGTCTCAGGGTAGGGGTGAGATTCTGAACCTTCACATCCAGGATTTGACTTCTGGAGCATAGATGTTTGGGGATAGCGCGAAATTCGACTGGCCTCCGTGGCCAAGGAACATGCCCACTCAGTCACAGCCAGGAGGTGCTGGGTTGGTGGAGTCGCTTGGGACATACGGAGTACTTCTGGGTCTCCTCTACCCCCGACCTGTTATCTTTTGTCCTTGGCCTCTGTACTTCCATTAAAAAAAAAAAAAAAAATTACTCTTCCGTATTCAGAACTCAGGAGTTTCTGAACCTTGAGTCTTCCCAAAAGGATCCGCGCCCTCTGCGTCTCTCATTTGTGGCGCCTAGTAAACAGTGCTAATCAGAGACCCTTGGGACAGTCCAATTCATTCATTCATTTAAAAAAATGCCTTGAGGATCTCTTCTCTAGGCTCACTGTCCTGGGGATTACCTCCCTGCTTCGCTGAAGCCTGTGAGCATAGCAGAGGGTCTGAGTTACGTGTTTGTTTGTTTTTTCTTCTTTGGCAAGAAAGGAGCCCGGGTGTTCTCTTTCCCTCTGGTCTCTGGATGTTGGCCCTCTTAGCAAGGGGAGATGGTGAGCCCAGCCCCATTCTGGCTCAGAGGCTCTGTGGTCATTATCCATCTCCAGGCTAGTGAATTTGCACTGAAGAAGGGAAAGAGCTGGGCCAGGAAGCTGGCTCTCAGTCTGGGGAAAGGCGTGGACTCCTGATGGGGGCGGGTGGTGGGTGCTGAGGTCACCCTTGTCAGTGTCAGGGGCCCCCTCCCCTTCGTGGCACTGAGAATCCCATCACTTCGGCATTGAGTACATGTGTATCCTGACCTTTGGCTGGTGGCTTTGCTCATTGACAGGGCTGTCCTTTATGGTTTTGTCTCTCTGCCGAGTGGCTTTTGTTCACCAGAGTTGAGGCTTGTTTGGCTTAGAGCACATAGTGTTTGAAATCTGTTTTCTAACCTTTCCTCAGTTTGGGGGGGAATATTCTTATTAGAACTGCTCAGGCACCCAGCATGGTCCTTACACAGTCTCCAATCGTCTGTTCTTGCTGTTGGGGGAGCTCCCATGGGATGGATGCATTATTTTATAAAGCACAAAGTGACTTGTACACAGATTCTCTGGGTCTTCTTGAGGTGCAGTGACCTACGGAGACCGTTCTCTGAGATACGTATAGATGACCCGTGGATCCAGAAGAAACGTTTAATGTTCTCTAATAATGTTCTCATAGGGAAACTGATGACCATTTGTCTTGGGTGGTTTCAGTACTCACATGAGAAGATGGGTCGGGTTTTGTATGTTTTGTGCTGGAAACTGTTGGCCTCACCACAGTATCAAGAATCAATTTGCGGGCCTCTAAGCTCGGCACTGGCAAATGTTATATCAGAAATTCTGGAGGCTTATTAAGCAAGCAAAAAGCAAGTGTGTAGGGTTCATCAGATGGAAGCGATTATGGGGATTCTGTGAAAATCTGTACTCGTGATCTCACTGTAGTGGAGAAATTTATTCCATGGGAATTTTGTCTAACTGTGGTAAAATTTTGATAAAATTTGGCTTTTTAAAAATTTTTTAAAGATTTTATTTATTTATTTGACAGAGACACAGAGAGGGAACACAAGCAGGGGGAGTGGAAGAGGGAGAAGCAGGCTTCCCCTACCCCGAGCAGGGAGTCCAACGTGGGGCTCCATCTCAGAATTCTGGATCATGACCCGAGCTGAAGGCAGACGCTTAACAGCTGAGCCACCCAGGCGCCCCAAGCCGGTTTTAAATGTGAATTCAGTGGCAGTGAGCACCATAAGGTATCAGGCAACAGTCACCACTGTCCATTTTTCATGAATTTTTTCATCATCCCATTCTGATACATGGTATCCATTAAACAGTAGCTTCCCCTTTCCCCCTCCCCCACAGCTCCCTTGGAGTGGAATAATCTATTCCTTTTTTTTTTTTTTTAGATTTTATTTATTTATTTGGCAGAGATCCCAAGTAAGCAGAGAGGCAGGCAGAGAGAGAGGAGGAAGCAGGCTCCCTGCTGAGCAGAGAGCCCAATGTGATGCGGGGCTCGATCCCAAGAACCTGGGATCGTGACCTGAGCCGAAGGCAGAGACTTAACCCACTGAGCCACCCAGGCACCCCCTCTTTTCCATTTTATCTCCGTGGATTTGGCTAAGTACCTCATGTAAGTGCCATCATACAAAAAAATGTATCCTTTTGCTTATTTCACCCAGTACAGTGTCCTCATGGTTCACCCACGTCTCAGCAGATGTCAGTTGCCTTCCTTTTCAGGGCTGAATAATCACTACATATACCACATTTTGTTTATCCATTCATCATCCATTGACCCTCCGGTCCAGTCCGCCCTTGGCTGTTGTGAATAATGTTGCTGTGAAGATAGGCAAATAAATGAGTGTCTGTTTGTTCATAGATTTTTTTTTTTAAAGATTTTATTTATTTATTTGACAGAGAGATCACAAGTGGGCAGAGAGGCAGGCAGAGAGAGAGGAGGAAGCAGGCTCCCCACTGAGCAGAGAGCCCGATGCGGGGCTCGATCCCAGGACCCTGAGACCATGACCTGAGCTGAAGGCAGAGGACTAACCCACTGAGCCACCCAGGGGCCCCTTGTTCATAGATGTTTTTGAGATCATCTTTGGTTTTGTGACACTTACCTTTCAAAGAAAGTGGCTAAGAAGGGCAGGGACGATTTCTTCCAAAACAGCTTGGAGATGAGAACGAGTGGAACCACAGCGAGGCTGGTTGCCTGGAGGGCTGTGAAGGGCGTGACGCGCTTCTCTTTTTCACCTGCAGCTGCTTCTAGAAGCCGACCCATGGTGTGGCTGATACTGTGCTTGCCCGCACAGGTGTGGAAGCTCAGGAGCCCCGGTTCCACAATCTGGAAGCTTCTACAGACCACAGCTGTCTTCCAGGGGGGACAATCCTTAACTTTCCTCCAAATCTGACTTGGATGAAAACACATTGTTTTCTTTTGGTGGAAGGAGGGTTAGCATGTGAGAGAAACTGACATTTAATGTTTGAAAATGGAATACTTAATAGATTGAGTTCTACCTTGGGATCAAATCCATGATTTTCAAACAAAGCTTTAAGGCCAAAGGTCAGTTATAGACTGTGGAATGGCAGAATTAGCCCATGTTGTGTCTGTGTAATAATAGCAGGAGAAAAACCAGAAGCCCTTTTAAAATAATTAGATAAATATTAGATTAAAGGTCTCTTAATCTATATTTTCTTTTTAAAAAGATTTTATTTATTTATTTGACAGACAGAGATCACAAGTAGGCAGAGAGGCAGGCAGAGAGTGAGGAGGAAGCAGGCTCCCTGGCAAGCAGAGAGCCTGATGTGGGACTTGATTCCAGGACCCGGAAATCATGACCTGAGCTGAAGGCAGAGGCTTAACCCCCTGAGCCACTCAGGCACCCAATCTGTATTTTCTAGAGAACAACAGACTCTCAGTTTATATTCAGACTGTGAAAAATTAGCCAAAATAAGAATTTGCATGTTTAAAAAACAGGATTTTTTTTTTAAGTGAAAAAAAAAATTCAAACTAACCCCCAAAACAACCATCCTTGGGTATTTTCCATCTTCCTATCCTCTGCTGGTCACAGCCACAAAAAAGGATGTTGGGGCTAACATGGCTGATGTCTCGGAGGTTTGATACTTGATTTTTTGTCCAGCTCAACTTGATTAAGATTGTTTAGAATTTTTTTTTCTTGGTCTTGGGCTTCCCCCCTTATGAGAACCTCAGGCTATGTGAGTTGGTGAATAGGGGGCATCTGAGCTGTCCTTTGAGATTGCTTGGATCAACAGTCTTTTTGAAGCTGAAGGAAGTTTGCTCAGGCCCTGTCTCCTGCTCGATTCTTGGCCTCCCTTCCTGAGTTCCATGGCCAAAGAAGGACACTCTCGGTTTCTCCTAAGGAACTTTCTGTCTCCTCCGCCCTTCCGCCTAGTGGACCCTCTTTCTTAGCCTGCTGGTCTGAAACAGAGGCCTCATTTATCCATCCTTCCGGCTGCCCAGGAGATATTCAAAGGCACATGCTGTGTGCCAGGCACTTGGCATCTGTCGGTGAATCCAGTCGATGAAGAGACACTCCTCCTGGGCTCACCCTCTAGAGAGGGGAGAGAAACGGTAGATACTAAAGGTAGTAAACGGGTGTGTGATGTGGCCTGACGATAAGTACTGGGAGGGGAGGATGAACAGCAAGCTGAACAGGGTAGAGGGGTGTGGTGGAGGGGATCGAGAGAACAGGATGCCGTTGGCACGTGGAGAGGTGACATTTGAATAAAGACTCAGCAGGGACAGGGGGAACCTTGAAGATCTGGGAACAGAGTGTCCCTAAAGGCAGAAGGGACCGATTTCTCTGGGCAGAGGCCCTAATGTGCACGTGCTTGGTTCCTGATTGGTCTGATGAAGCTCATGACCAGGTGGTTGGCTGTTCCGCAAGCCAGTGAGTGAGGAGGGGAGTGGGAGGAGAAGCTGGGAGCAGCGGGTGGGGGAGCCCCACCATGCAGGGCTTCCTAGGTGTATAAGGACTTGGCTTGGATGGTTTGACGTTGTGCAAGACTGGGGGGCAGTTGGTGCGGAATGTTGCCTGGCAGAGTAGCGTGATCTGTGGTCTGCTTGCGTTTTAAAAGGGTCATTCTGGTTGCTGTGCTGGGGATGGAGGTGGGGGGAGGGGTGGTCCTAGGCAGGGAGACCAGGTGGGAAGCTGACCCAGGTGAGCTGTGGTGGAGGCTGGGACCTGGGTGAGCTCTCTGTGCAGGAGAGAGTTGTGGATATATGAAAAGGCAGAGCCAACAGGATTTCCGGACGGATCCGCCGTGGGGCGTTAGAGAGAGAGGAGCCAAAGATCACTTTCTTGGCAGAACCTGGGTTGCAGACAGAAATCTGAGTTTCAGAATGCTGTAAACTCAATGGGCTGTGGTATAAAAAGGCTCTTCAGAAATATGCATATTTATATAAAATCTTGGTCCAGAGGGGTTTACCTTTGTTTATCTTCAGAGCCTGCCTTCCTGCTTTGGTGGGGGTGGGGGAGGAGGACTGGTGTTAGAAAAAGGCAATGGTTTGCACAAAGCAGAGGCCTTTCCTGGAGGGCAGATGGTCTGTAATCCACAGGGTTTGGGGGGCAGGGGGGCCC
>PISX010019602.1:0-37719 GCA_004024625.1 Mellivora capensis | reverse complement strand
AGTATTATGCCTCCATCAGAAAGGATGAATACCCGACTTTTGTAGCAACATGGACGGGACTGGAAGAGATTATGCTGAGTGAAATAAGTCAAGCAGAGAGAGTCAATTATCATATGGTTTCACTTATTTTTGGAGCATAACAAATAACACGGAGGACATGGGGAGATGGAGAGGAGAAGGGTGTTGAGGGAAATTGGGGAGGAGATGAACCATGAGAGACTATGGACTCTGAAAAATAACCTGAGGGTTTTGAAGGGGCGGGGGGTGGGAGGTTGGGGGAGCCTGGTGGTGGGTATTATGGAGGGCACGCATTGCATGGAGCACTGGGTGTGGTGTAAACTTGTGATCTCTGTCTGTGAAAAAAATAAATAAAATATTAAAACAAAATAGAATCAAGGAATAGACTTAACTAGAAATGTATAGGGAGTCTATAAAGATAATTTAAAACATTGTATTGAGAGGTGCCTGGGTTGCTCAGCCAGGTAAGCATCTGACTTCAGCTCAGGTCATGATCCCAGGGTCCTGGAATAGAGTCTAATGTTAAGCTACCTGCTCAGAGGATAGCTTGCTTCTCCTTCTCCCTCAGCAGCTCCCCCTGCTTGTGCTCTCTTGCTCTTTATCTCTTTATCTGTCAAATAAATAAATAAAATCTTTAAAATAAATAAATAAGATAAAATAAAATAAGCCAGTCACAGAAAGACAAATGTTGCTTGATTACACTTACACGAGGCATCTAAAGTAGTTAAAATAAGAGAGGCATAAAATAGAATGGTAGTTTCTAGGGTCTGGGAATTAGGAGAAATGGGGAGCTGCTGCTCAATATGTATAAAATTTTAGTTAGATTAGAAAAAACACTGTAATAAATCAAAATGGAATTCTAAAAAATGTTCAAGTAACAGAAAGGAAGTCAGTGAAAAATAAACAAAAAGTATAAATAAAATGTCATGATTAATCCTTAATGTAATGGTAATTACATTAAATGTAAATGGTATAGCACAGAAATTAAAAGACAGATTTGCAGACTGAACTAAAAAAAATGACCCAAATGTATGTTATTTATGAGAAATTTCCTTCAACTATAATAAACTTTCTTTAACTATAACAGTATAAGTAGGTTGAAAGTAAAAAGATGGAAAAAGTTACACTATGCTAAATGAATCAAAAGAAAGCAGAGATGCTGTTATTGTAACTTCAGAGCTAAGAAAGTTACCAGTGACAGAGAGTGATATTACATAATGATAGAAAGGTCATTCACAAAATATAGTAACCTTACATATATACACCACAAATAAAGAGGTGCAAAATATGCAAAGCCAAAGCTGTAGAATAGAAAGGAGAAATAGATCCACAAGTATAGCTGGAGACTTCAATACCTCTGTCAGTAATTGATAGAACAAGCAGGCAGAAAACCACTAAGGACATAGATGTCTTGAATAGCACTCTAACTGACATTTATAGAATACTCTGCCCAACAGACATTCACCAAAATAGACCATATCATGGGCCATAAAAGTGATATCAACAAATTTAAAATAATTGAAATCATACAGATATATTCTTTAACCATAATGGAATCAATATAGGAAAAAATCATAAAAGTAACAGAAATTTATTCAAACACTGGAAAACTAAACAATACCCTTCTAAATAATTCATTGGTCAGAGAGGTACATTGAAATGAATGAAATAAAATAGACCATATCAAAATTTGTAGGAGCCAGCTAATAGAGCATTAGGTGGAAATTTATAGCATAAATGTTAATTTTTACACAATGGAAAAGTCTCAAATCAGTAATATAAGCTCCCACCACAAGAAACTAAAAACAGAAGAGCAAAATAAATCTAAAGCAAATATAAAGACAGAAATAGTAAAGACACAAGCAAAAGCCAACAAAATTGAAAACAGAAAAACAATTACAAAAAAACAATGAAACAAAAACTTATTTCAAAAATAACAATAATATAATAAAATTATAATATCAAACATTTTATATTTGTATAATAAAACAACAGAAAAACTTATAAGATTTCTATACAGAGAAAAACTCTACTCTAATCAAACTTTAAAATAAAAAACTGAGGAAAATATTTGCAACACCTATCACAAGGGCTGATTTCCTTAACATTTAAAAAGTTTCTATCAGTCCTCAAGAAAAGGAAAAACAACCTAATTTAAAAATGGGAAAAAGAAAACAATTCACAGAAAACGAAAAATGTCTTTAAATATGACAACTGTAAAACCAAGATTAAGAGGCTTGATGATACAGTACATGGACAAAATCATGTGAAAAATAACCCCCATATATTGTTGGTAGAGGTGTAAATTCTTTGAAGTTTTTTTTTGTTATTTTGGGGGGTTTTTTTTGGTTCTTTTTGCCCAGCAACTCTGGTTTGATGAATTAATCTTGCAGATATGCTACACATATTTTCAAAGGTTTACGTGCAAAAGTATTTATTGCAGTAGCAAAAGATGGAAAACAACTTAAATATCTATTAATAGGGAACTGATTCTATTATTGTGCATTCATGCTATAAAATACCATGTAGTCATTAATCAAAGAATGAGATATCGACTATGGACTCCGAAAAACAACCTGAGGGGTTTTGAAGGGGTGGGAAGGTGGGAGGGTAGGGGAGCCTGGTGGTGGGTTTTAGGGAGGGCACGTATTGCATGGAGCACTGGATGTGGGGCAAAACAATGAATACTGTTATGCTGAAAAGAAATAAAAATAAATTCAAAAAACACAAAAAACAAAAAACAAAAAAAAAAGAATAGTTATAAATAACAAAAAAAAAAGAATGAGATATCGCTACATCATTTGATGTGGTGGATTGAATACATGTTCAAAAATTCTTGTCACTCCAGACAAAAGACTCAAAATGTGTGCTACCACCGTTTCAACCTAGCTGGGATTTGGGGACTCCTTTGATGAATAGAATGCTGTGGAAATGATGATGCATCTATTGGGTATTTACCCCAAAGATACAGATGTAGTGAAAAGAAGGGCCATATGCACCTCAATGTTCATAGCAGCAATGTCCACAATAGCCAAACTGTGGAAAGAGCCAACATGCCCTTCAACAGACAAATGGGTAAAGAAGATATGGTCCATATATATAATGGAATATTACTCAGTCATCAGAAAGGATGAATACCCAACTTTTTCATCAACATGGATGGAACTGGAGGAGATTATATTGATTGAAATAAGTCAAGCAGAGAATGTCAATTATCATATGGTTTCACTTACTTGTGGATCATAAGGAATAGCATGAAGGACATTAGAAGAAGGAAGGGAAAAATGAAGAGGGGGAAATCGGAGTGGGAGATGAACCATCAGAGACTGTGGACTCTGAGAAACAAACTGGAGGTTTTAGAGGGGAGGGAGTGGGGGGATGGGTTGGCCTGATGGTGGGTATTAAGGAGGGCATGTATTGCATGGAGCACTGGGTGTTATATGTAAACAATGAATCTTGGAACAATACATAAAAAACTAATGACAAACTGTATGGTGACTAACAAAACATAATAAAAAATAAAAAAAAAGAAATGACGGCTCATGACTTCAGAAGCTAGGTTAGAAAAGGTCATGTAGCTTCTGCTGGTTTTGCTCAAAACAATTGCTCTAGAAGCATTCAGTCACAATGCATGAAGTCTGTCTGCCATGAAGCCAACATAATGGTGGGGAGTGGAGGAGAAGGAAGAGAAGAGTGGAAAAAGAGGGACAGAGACAGAGACAAAGACTGAGAGGGAAGGACATATACCTGAGGAGGAATCAGTCTTTGTCCCCCCATGTCAGACTTAGAAATGATGAAGCCTTGAGATAGAGAACTATTCGACCCCAAATCACCATCTGATAGTAACCATATAAGGGATCTTGAGTGAAGACTGTCTATCAGAGTCCAATCAGCCCCAAATCCATGATCATGATAAATTGTTGTTATTAATTTATGTCACTCTTTTGAAGTTTCCTCCTATGCCTGTATAGATAACTGAAACAGCTGATAAAGAACATTCTCAAAAGTATAATTTTTTTTATTTAAAGATTTTATTTTGACAGACAGAGATCACAAGTAGGCAGAGAGGCAGGCAGAGAGAGAGAGGAAGGGAAGCAGGCTCCCTGCTGGGCAGAGAGCCCGATGTGGAGCTCGATCCCAGGACTCTGGGATCAGGACCTGAGCTGAAGGCAGAGGCTTTAACCCACTGAGCCATCCAGGTGCCCCTCAAAAGTATAATTTTAAGAGAAAAAATTAAGGTGCAGAACAGTGCATACAGTGAAGTTTTTATGTTTTTCAAAGGCATGTTTTTATGTATTTGTAACATACAAGGCTGAACAAAGTGCGTAAGAATAGTTAGTTGCCTCTTTGAAGGGAAAGTGGAGGACCAGAGACAGGTGGGTGAGAGAAAAATGTTTAACTGTATAACACTACCATTTAAAAATTCTTTATCATATGCATGCGGTATTTAAAAATAATTTTTAAATTTACTTTGTATCATATGAAGCAAAGATAGAATTTGTTTAAAAGTACAACTCACTTTTATGAAGCAAACATTCCATTATTTTTTTCTGGTTAGAAATGTCAGTCTCAGGGAGTCTTCCCATGGCTTCTAAATGGACACTGTAATAACACCTAGTCAGAGCTAGAGAGACTGCTCCTTTTAAAAAATAACAACATTATTTTTTAAGATTTTATTTATTTATTTCAGAGAGAGAGAGCGCATGTGTGAGCATGAGTGGGGGGAGGGGCAGAGGGAAAGGGAAAAGCAGACTCCCTGCTGAACAGTGCCCCCCTTCCCAATACCAGGGCTCAATCACAGGACTGAGATCATGAACTGAGCCAAAAACAGATGCTTAACCAACTGAACCACCCAGGTGTCCCCCAAATAAACAACTTTATATAGATAAAATTCACATATTTAGATACAACTCAGCTATTTAAATTGCACAATTCAGTGATTTTTACTGTATTATCAGGGTTATGCAACCATCATCACAGTTTTTAGAATATTTTCATCATCCCTCCCCAAAATCTTTGTAACCATTAGCAGTTACTCCTGATTCTACTCTCCCCAGCCCCAGAAAACCACTAATATAATTTTTGTCTCTATAGATTTACCTATTCTGGACATTTCATTTAAATGGAATCAGAAATACATCGTCTTCTGTGACTGGCTTCTTTTGTTTAGTGTAATGATTTCAAGATTCATCTATGTTATAGCACATAACAGTACTTCATTTTTTATTACCAAATAATATTCTATTATATGGATATTCCATATTTTGTTTATCTATCCATCATTTGATTGACATTTGAACTATTTCTGCGTTTTGGCTATTCTCATGAATAAAACTGCTATGAACTTTCATGAACGAGTTTATGTGCAGATGTATGTTTTGAATTATCTTATATACCTAGGAGTAGAATTCCTGGTTTATATCATAATTCTGTTGAAACTTTTGAGAGACTGCCAGACTGTTTTCCAAAGTGGATATAAAATGGAACCATTTTATATCCCATTAGCAAGGTATGAAAATTCCAATGTCTCCATATTCTTACCATTACTCATTATTTTATGTCTGTTTAATTATAAACAACCCAGTGAGTGTAGAGTGATACACCTCATATATCTTTATATATTCTGGATATTTAGATGAGACCCTTATCAGACATACAATTTGCAATTTTTTTCTCTCATTCTATGGATTGCCTGTTCATTTTTTTCCTCTTTTTTTTTTCCAAGTCTTTATTTAAATTCTAGTTAGTTAACATAAAGTGTAATATTTGATTCTGGAGCAGAATCTAGTGATTCATCACTTACATACAACATCCAGTGTTCATCACAAGTGCCTTTTCAATTTCTGTTAATACAGTAAATTTTTTCTGTTAATGTAGTAAATTATACTGATTTATTTCTAAATTAATTTTAATGATTTATTTGATAATTGTGCTTATTAAAAGTTAAGAGTTGAGTATAAGAGATAAGGAGTGCAGACTATGAACTCATACATACCTGAATTTGGTTCATGATATTAATAGATTCTTTCCTACCAACAAACTAGAAAGTAATTTTGTGTAGATATCTATCCTTCTGAAATGCTCACCCAACCATAGTTTTAAGGAAAAATATTTATTATTCCAGTCATAGTGACTTGATACATATTGTCACTGACTGATAAGAGTGACAATGAGACAGTTCTTATTACTTTAATAGATTTATTGAGGTATAACTCAAATGTCATATAATGCACTCATATAAAGTGTACAATTCATTGATTTTTAGTATATTCACTGATGTGCAACTATCACCACAATATACTATTAGTACATTCTTACCACCCCAAAAAGAAAACTTGTATACATATGTCAATCCCAATTCCATCTCTCCCACTGGCAACAATGAATCTACTTTCTGTCTCTATAGATATACCTATTGTGGACATTTCATATAAGTGGAATTGTACAATATGCATCCTTTTGTATCTGGCTCCTTTCATTTAGTATGATGCTTTCAAGGTTCATCTATACTGTAACATGTATCAGTTTATATTTTTATGTACTGATGGAGATTTAGATTTTTGTCTTTTTTTCTATTATAGATAATGTTTCTATGAAACTACATTTACAAGTTTTTGTGTGGACATATATTTTCATTTTTCTGTGTGACTTAGAAGTGCAAATGCTGGGTCATATGGTAACTCTATGTGTAACATACTGAGAAACTATTTTCACAATGACTACACCATTTTTACATTTGCACCAGAAGTTTATGAAGTTTCCAATTTCTCCACATCCTTGCCAATAAACTGATCATTAAAGGAATTAACATGGACCTTGACACAAAGGAAATTCATGAGAAAGAGAAGTGCTGAAGGGATCAGGAAACAGACAAAAAGGATTGGAAGGCAGTTAGCTTCAAAAAAACCAAGACTTCAAGAAGTTTAGATATTAAGTCTGTCTAGATTCAAAACCCCTGCTCTTTTCACTATATTATTTCTATATGAGAAACAGAAGACAGAAATGAGGGAAAAGTGATGTTAGAGGAAAAAAAGATAAGAAAATGACTAGTGAAATTATTTTTTCTCTATTGAAGCAGAAATAACAAAGTCCCCATTTAGCCACTGGACATGGGAAATCATATATGACCTTTGAAGAAAGAATGATTCATTCTTTTTCCTGGTTTGAAGCTATGCTCTCCCTTCGGCTACTACCTTGCTATATCACCTCCAATCAGAAACAAAGGAGTAGCAACATCTTATCCAAGACCTTGCTTCTCCCTGCTTGGGATTTCCCACTCACATGAGCTGTATGGTTTGGGAAATGCCTTGCTTGTGTTCCTGGAGCCCGAGACTAGAACGTCACAGGCTTAATGTTGAAAGATATTACACGTGGTATTTGTGTCTTATGAGTGAGGAAGTGGAGGTCATATCCTCCAGTTAAGAAGTACTTTAATTCCTCTACCCACTGGATCTTTTTCATAAAACTGAGTTGCAAAGTTTCCCAAAGTTTTCTCCTGCTAGTGGTCATTGTTATTGCTTCTTATTTACTCCACTGGGTAAATAAAGACCTACTGCCTGGCATTAAGTGTAAGTTTTACTAGTAGCGGCAATTTTTTTTCATGAAATATCTTTTTGTGTAACATTATATTATTGAGCTCCCACAACAATCCAGAAAGAAACTGTGATTACCTCTGGGTTATGTACGAGGAAACTGAGGCGATTTTGTCTTTGGCTTGATCAGAAGATCAAGTTAAAAATAAGTATATATTGTTGGACAAACCAAAGAACTCTCAACACTCAGAATACCTATTGGAGGTAGGTGGAAGGGAGGGTAGGTAGATGTAGGGTTTTCAATGCTGGCAACTATCAAGTAGAATAGAAATAGCCACTTATCCAAATGGTTTAGACTAATGATTCCCAGCATGTTCCATGTTATGACACATTATTTTTTTCTAATTATACTAATTCCCTAAAGCAATATGTGGGTTCTTAAAAGTAATTAAAGTAGAATTAAATATTATGTTAATTAAACATTGCTTTAAATGAATTTTAAATGATGTGAATTGGTCTTACTCCTTGGGATAACTGTAAATTGTCTATTCTGATTTTATGACAACCCAGATTATTATTAGGAGTTGAAACTAGAGGACTGAACCAAAATATGTATCAGACCCCTGAGTCTGTATCTTTTTTTTAAATTTTTTTAAAAATTTATTTATTTGTCAGAGAGAGAGGGAGAGCAAGCAAGCGAGCACAGGCAGACAGAGTGGCAGGCAGAGGCAGAGGGAGAAGCAGGCTCCCTCCTGAGGAAGGACCCTGATGTGGGACTCGATCCCAGGACGCTGGGATCATGACCTGAGCCGAAGGCAGCCGCTCAACCAACTGAGCCACCCAGGCGTCCCCCTGAGTCTGTATCTTAAGAAGTCTGTCCCAGATGACTTTTGGGAGTTATGGAAAGAAATTCCAGTGTGCTGGCAAAGTTCCTTCTAAGAATAACTGACATTCCTCAGGTTTACCTTTATTTTTAGCCCTTTTCTTTGGACTACTCATAATCTTCTGTACTATTGCTATAGTAGGGAAACTAGCTAGTCATCTTCATTGGGGTTGTCCCCATTTATCTCTCTGTCCTGCTTAGATTTCTCCATTCACTGTGCACATGGCCAGGGTCTTGTCCAACCTGTTCTCCAAGCACCAGGGGGACCATCAACTCCAGTGTCTTTACCAGTGTACATTCTACCTTCTGTTCTGCAACTTCCACTATGGACCACTTTTGTGACATTCCTCCTTTGGTGGAGCTGGTATGCTTTCCTCCTTCTCTGTGACTTGAAAGCCTTTAATTCCCTGCACTGCATCCATAAATATTCATCATCCTCATCATCCTCAGAAGGCTCTTGGCTCCAGGGCAAGCACAAGTCCTTCTTATTCTGGCCTCCCTCGTGATTGTTCTCAGCCTAGGTTACAGAACTAGGACTCTTTTCTGCTTTCCCACCTCTGTCTATGGGATGGACACTCACTGAGTTGGCACAGGATAGTTTTATTGCTCTACACCAAGATATTATGCACATTAAACTCCAAAATCTGAGGGAAAATGTCTGGTAAATTCTTTCAGAACATCAGCCCTTTCTTTTCTCTACCTGTTCAAATGGAAGTTTCATTTAAGGCCTTTGTGTTCACATGAGATTTGATCATAGGAATTAATTTTTCCTGGTAACTTCATTTAGTCTGGCCTCCTATTTATGCATTTAACAAAATCCAGTCAGATTCCAAATTATGTATTTTATTTCTTTCTTTAAGCACATTGATAGAAGCTATTGTTAGTTATATGCTCTTTCTATCAGTCCTTTCAAAGTTCTTTGTTAACCTGAAACTGAAAAATCCTAGAAGAGAACACAGACAATAACCTCTTTGACATCAGGCACAGCAACTTCTTTCTAGATATGTCTCCTGAGGGGAGGGAAACAAAAGCAAAAATAAGCTATTGGGACTACATCAAAGCAAAAAGCTTCTGCACAGTAAAGGAAACAATCAACAAAACTAAAAGGCAACCTTCCAAATGGGAGAAGATATTAACAAATGACATATTAATAAAGAGTTAGTATCCAAAATATATAAAGAACTTATAAAACTCAGCATACAAAAAAGGAATAATTCAATTAAAAATGGGCAGAAGACATGAACAGAAATTTTTCCAAAGAAGACATCCAGATGGCAAACAGACATGTGAGAAGATGTTCAATATTACTTATCCTCAGAGAAATGGAAATCAAAACTATGATGAGATATCACCTCACACCTGTCAGAATGGCCAAAATTAAAAAAAAAAACACACACAAGAAATAACAGGTGTTGGCAAGGATTCAGAGAAAGGGGAAACCTCTTGCACTGTTGGTGGGGATGCAAACTGTTGCAAGCACTGTGGTAAAGAGGATGGAGGTTCCTCAAAAACTTAAAAGTAGAACTACCCCCCATGATCCTTCTAGGTATTTACCCAAAGAATACGAAAGTACCAGTTCAAGGGGATATATGCACCCCAGTGCTTATAGCAACAGTATCTACAATAGCCATATTATGGAAAGTGTCCATTGACTGATGAATAGATAAAGAGGGATGGGTGAAATAGCTAATGGGGATTAAGGAGGGTACCTAGTGATGAGCACTAGGTGATGTATGGAAGTGTTGAGTCCTTATATTATACACCTGAAAAGAATATTACACTGTATGTTAACTAACAGGAATTTAAATAAAAACTTAAAAAAACAATCATGAGAGTTCATCCATACACTAGAGTATATTTATGGAACCATTAGACTTGAGGAAGAATGCTTTTTAACATGCATATTTTTTCTAACGTAGTTTTAAGTGAAAAGAATATGGTAGAGGAGAAGGGAGTTGAGGGAAATTTGGGGGGGAGATGAACCATGAGAGACTATGGACTCTGAAAAATAACCTGAGGGTTTTGAAGGGGAGGGGGGTGGGAGGTTGGGGGAGCCAGGTGGTGGGTATTATGGAGGGCACGCATTGCATGGAGCACTGGGTGTGTTGTAAAACTATGAATTCTATTACGCTGAAAAGAAATGAAATTAAAAAAAATTTTTAAAAAGAACTAATTTGGAATCACTAAATATTCTAATTTTCAAAGTTAAAACATGGGTGATAATTGAAGTGCTTTATTATGAGTGCATGAATTATGTAAATAAATAGGGTAATTCGTATAAAAAAAGAATATGGTAGAAAATAGTATTACATTATTATTTTACTACAAATACAATTATACATACATGTGCATAGACACATACGCATGTATTAAAAAGCATAAGACCAAAAGGATGTACACCAAAGTGTTAGTAGTTATCTCTAGGTGCTGATATGTATTTCTCTAACTTCTTCATATTTTCTAATTTCTCAATACTTAGCATGTAATTCTTTTATAATTAGGAAAAAAGGAATTTTAGATAATTGAATTAGTTATCAGGGTCAACCAGCATATGTGGAAAAGCTGGCAATTCTTAATGAAGACAAATCAACACCTTTATTGTTGGTTTGAATTGAGGTTACATTTTTTTAAGTAGGAACTTATCTCTAATGCTAAAACATAAGTCAGTGGGACCTTGCTGAGTTTGAAATTCATTTTACATATCACTTTTCAGGAAAATATCATAGAGTAAAACCCATTTCTATTTGACTTTTTTCTTTAAGTGCTTAAACATTTTCTTCTCTGAGGCCTATATTTTATGTTCCCCAAGAGAAGGGCTTTTATTTCCTTTGGCATCTCTCACCTCTCTCCCCATTCTCTTCTCTATGCTTCTATACTGCCTAGAATCAGTTTGCACACAGCATGTGGACTCATAAAATATTTATTGGTGGACTTGCTTATTTCTATTCTCCATTAATCCCAGCCTAGCCCTGTTCTTAGTATTGTACAAAATAGATTCAGCCTCTTCTGCTGTCACTGCTTAATGCTCTGAGTCCCTGAACTCTACTCGTGCAATGTGAGATGGGCCTCAGCTAGTTCCAGCTTCCTGGACTGCCCCTGACCAGGTCTCTGCAAGAATAGCTGGAGAAGCCCACTCACCAAGTGAAACTGACTGCAGCCCATCCTGAATGTAGGCTGAGGATGGCATGTGTGAAGATGTGTTGAGAGCTCCCTGGATAGCAAGGCTCAGCTTCTCTAGCAACTTCGAGTGGCAGATGCAGAAAGAGGTCAATGATTATCTTCTTATAACACCTGAGGAGACAGTCACTTCTTTAACTTATAGGTTCTCCTCCGCTTACAATCCCTCATCCCCCCACTGGGAGAAGTCTTGCTCCCTTTAGAAGGACTAGCCTAGGTTCCACTGGCTTCAAATCTTGTTCTGAATCCAAGTCCCCATTGAACATCCATGACCCCAACAGGTGGCCTTAGGGCAGCAGGATTGAGATGGGGACACCAGAAATTACCCTGGATAGCCTTTCTCATTAACCCAATAACCAGGAATGACTATTTATAAGACAACGAGGATATCCCCTTCTTGAAAGCTTGTGGGAGAAGCAGCAGAACTAGATGTGAGGTCCCCAATGCTGAATTCGATAGTCCTGAGACTGTGTGTTAAGACCTAACACTGATTTCAATGGGTCCTGAGTATGTGGAAGTAAAAACTGTAAAGTCTGCCAATGACAACTGACTGGGCTCTCTCAGTTTGTGCAAATCTAGTGGAGTTCCCCTTAAGCTGGAAAGGTCACTGGAGACTCAAATCTGATTACATGCTGTGCAAGCTGGGTAAATACCATTTGGAACACAGCCCTGCAGAAGATCCTGGGAAAACAAAACCCAATGCCTATATTGGATATCTGAAAAATGTGGGATCCTAGGAGCAAAAAATGATAATAAAAAAACTTACTGGGGCGCCTGGGTGGCTCAGTGGGTTAAAGCCTCTGCCTTCAGCTCAGGTCGTGATCCCAGGGTCCTGGGATCGAGCCCCATGTTGGGCTCCTTGCTTAGCAGAGAGCCTGCTTCTCCCTTTCCCTCTGCCTGCCTCTCTGCCTACTTGTGCTCTATCTCTCTGTCAAATAAATAAAATCTTTAAAAATAAATACTTGCTGGATATATACTATGTCTGAACACCATTCTGACCAATGCACAAGCCATTACCTCATATAAACCTCACAACAACCTTGGGAGATAGATAATCTTATCATCCCCATTGTATAGGTGAAGAAACTGAGATATAGAAAACTAAAGTAATTTGTCTATGGTCAAAGAGTTCAGAAGTGAGAGAGGTGGGTCTCAAAGTATGGCAGTCTGATTCAGAGCCTGTACTCATGGACATGTGTTCAGTATGATGGTACAGGACAGTGCTCAGAATGACCTTGTACTTGGGGGTTAATGTCACTGTATTAAATTTTTAGTAATTTAATAATTTGCCCAGTGGTTGCTATAAACCTTCACTCTCAGGAGCCTTAGCAAGAGCCTTGGGAGTACTGGGGTTAGACAGTGTGCGCTACAACATTTCAAGGTTGTTTGTCATAATAGCCATCCTGACCCCAGGGTAGTATTGCCATGGTGCATTTGACATATGAGTCAGTAGGACTGATCCATTGTCCACCCTGACCCAGGTACCTAGCGCATCCTGGTACAGAGGTTGCCCTACCCATGGTAGCCATTTGTTCACCATGGGTTGGAGCAGCTGGCCCATGGGAAGGGGATATGCCTAGCTTGACTTATTCATTCTTTTTTAAAATTTTTTTTAAAATTTATTTATTTGTCAGAGAGAGAGGGAGAGAGAGGGAGCGAGCACAGGCAGACAGAGTGGCAGGCAGAGGCAGAGGGAGAAGCAGGCTCCCTGCCGAGCAAGGAGCCCGATGTGGGACTCGATCCCAGGACGCTGGGATCATGACCTGAGCCGAAGGCAGCCGCTTAACCAACTGAGCCACCCAGGCGTCCCTGACTTATTCATTCTTGACCAAGGTACAATATATCTGTCCAGCAGTTTGTGGGAGGAGGAAACTGGCCAGGGGACCATGCACGTTTGCATTGAGTCACAGGGTAGAATCACTGGGCCCCTGTGTAGGGCTGCACTTGCCCTGCAAGTATCCCTGTGCCTGAGAGGGTGTGATATTACATAGCAAATTGGAAGCATCATGACAGATTGAGAGAGAGACTGTAATAGAAAGGGGAAAACTTTATATTTGAGTACCTTAAATAGCACTCCTTTTTGCTTTTTGAATATAGGACTTCACATTTACATTTTGCCATGGACCTACAAATTATTTGGTCAGTCCTAACATAGAAATTATGAAAGATGATGAGGTTGTAGCTCTCTCTACTCTTGCTGGAGCTGTTCAGAGGGTAGGAGACACAGCTGCTTGCCAAGGAGATAGATCTTGAGTCAACGTGTGCTGTTCGGTCTAGTCTAATGAGGCGCATTTCATCCCACCCTCTCAGCTGTGTTAAGTGTCTCATATCCTGAAAGGGGCCTAAGAAAATCTGGTGAGAGATGATAATCTGGGGTATGAATCAGAAGACCTGAATTCTAAATCTGCCTCTGCCACTGACAAACTGAGTGATTTCCAGAATGTTGCTCTCCCTTGGGGACACTGTTTCGTCATATGTGAAAAGAGCAGTTTTGATTAACCTAGTGTTTCCATACTGTTGTTGAGGCTCTAGGGAGGTGCTTCACAGAGGTAGAGGTGAGTGCTTGGGAATGGAGTTAGAGTTAGAGGCAACTCACACTGATTTCAGCTAAGCCTGTCCTACTTTGATGTTTTATATATTTTTGTTCTGCATTTGAATTCACTTAAAGAAATAATTTCAATGTTTAAAAAAATTAAAACCCCTTATTCTCAATGATCTCTGTGAGCCCTTCTACCTCTGATTTCTGAATCTGAAACTCTTTAACCTTGAATCCTACAAATAGGATGGTTTTTCTTCCAGGAAGCATCTGCCATGTGCTTGGTTGGACCCATTACCAGAGAAGGACAGAAATCCAGGGAGGACAAATGTTTGGAGGGCAAGCACCTGGGTGTATAGAGTTGAACGGACAATAAAGAAGAGATTCAGGTTCTCTATTGTGGATTGAATGTCAAGCAAAAACCTCCAAAAACCAAGAGATTCAGCTAGAAGCCCATGCTCCAGGAGGTAAGATTTTCTACCTTTCTTCTATTACACAATAGGATATAACAATACTTGGTGGAAAAATGACCTGGATAAGTAAAAAGGTTAGTTGTGAATGAATTTCAGCTCTACTAATGTTTTTTGAACCTTTACTAGGTACCAGACTCTATACTAAACCTTGGTTGGAAGATGAAAAATTAACCAAATATGGCTCTATCCTTCTGAAAGTTTTCAGTTTATGTAAGCAAAACAGAAATTCTAGGGACGCCTGGGTGGTTCAGTTGGTTAAGCAGCTGCCTTCGGCTCAGGTCATGATCCCAGGGTCCTGGGATCGAGTCCCACATCGGGCTCCTTGCTCAGCAGGGAGTCTGCTTCCCCCTCTGCCTCTGCCTGCCACTCTGTCTGCCTGTGCTCACTCAGTCTGATAAATAAATAAAATCTTAAAAAAAAAACAGAAATTCTAAAAAATTCAGAGGATTTTTATCATAAGGCCAAGTGTCATAATGTTACAATGGAGGTGCAAAGTGCAACGGGAATTGTTGCACTTTGAACCTCCAGGATATGAATCCCTACTTCCATCTGAAACATCAGGAAAAGTTATGCAGAAAAGATGGGATTTAAGCTTGGACTTCAAAAAATGGATAGGACTTGGACAGACAAATATGGAGAGCTTTGCATGCCAAATATAACTGTTTGGAATTTATCTTATCAGTGTGGAGAGTAGAAGGCTGATCTGGTTGGATTTACATTTAAACTACCGTAGTTGTTAAGTAAAAAGTAGATTTAATAGGATCCAGGGTGGATTCAGAGAGAAAGAATAAAAGATTATTTTGCTAATCTAGGCAAGAAAGGAGTATGTCATGATCTAGGACAGTGTCAGTAAAGAATAAACTACTTCAAAAGGAATTTGGGAGGAAGAATTGGCAGGATTTGGTAATTGATTGAATGTAGGGAGTTGAAGGGGGAGAAAGTGTCAAAGACTAACTTTAAGCTTTGGGTTTAAGAAACCAGGTTATGTTGTTCACTTACATAGGAAACAAGGGAAAAGGAAGAGCAGGGTTAGAAGAGTTCATTTTTTAAACATTAAGTTTGAAGCGCTTGAGGAACTTTTCAAGGGGAGGATCCATCTGGTAGTTGGATATAAGGATCTGGGCTCTAAGAGGATTAGTTTTACTTGGTAGTAAACCACACTGCCTCACAACTGGGGCTTAGCAGTCTTTGGAAGATGGCTGTTAAGGCTAGAAAGCTTTGGGGAATAGAGGCAGAAACAAAGCTATCTTAGGGCTCAAATATTGTGTCTGACCTAGGTATAAATAAATACTTCTTTCTGTTTTTCCTTGCAGCCAGAGCCAATTTGATTATTTTCCCCCTAACTAGTTGTTTGATCTTGCTCAGTTTCTCTTCTCTAAGCCTTGGCTTCCTCAACTATAAAAGTAAGATAATAAGTTTTTAATAGTCTTCAGGTATAGGATGATATGCTTTTATAGATAGCTTGTTGTTCAATATATTTAGACAAGATAGTAATATCCACAAATTTCATGCACCTCTTCAAATTCTGAGGGCTAGCCATGGACTAATAAATTAATTGGGGCTTTACTCACACTTGTGTTGTCTGTTGGTCATATATTCAGGAATACCAATAGGCTTAGCTAGCTTATAATTTGCATACAATAGTCCATTTAGTATTTACACACACACAAAAAAATCATTGGTATAATTTAGGCCTAGAGTTTCCACTAATCAATGGTCCATTGTCCCTTACAAAGAATCTTTCAAATCCTACTCTAATTAGCAAACTCAATCTGTTGTTTGGCTTAGCATTACTATCTTTTAAGATTTACCCTTATAAATCTCAATAATTACATATGTGAATTAATATATAGTCTCACATTTTATAGCCTCACAGCGGTAGTGATGGTGCAGCATTTGGAAGACACACATTCAGGAGTCTTCTGAAAGTCATCCTTTCATGAGGATGAAAGATATGGACTGAACTTAATTCAGCCTAAGGGATACCAAGTAAATCCTCCATATAAATACATGAATAGTAAAGCAAAAGTATTTGCATCTCAGTTGGCATTTATGTTTTCTTCTATAATTTATAGTCAAATTACACTATTTTCTAACCTTGTTATCATGGAATTATTTAAACTTATGACTGGGGTTACACCAGTTCACAACTCAAATTGACATATTCATATCCATATACATATTTCCCTCTTTTAAAACATTTCTTATCAGACAGTTGCTTCAGAAAATACACATTGTTTTAGCCATATAACTTCTTACTGTGTTGCTGTTTATCTAAACAACTACTTCTAAACACTTAGCCAGAGCAATTCAATTGTTCTTAACAAGGCTTCATTTGCAGGCAAGGAAAACACCGTGAATAGAACTGTAAGCAACTCTTCATAGAACATGTTACATTCTTGAGACACAAAATGGAAGATTAGGGACTTTGCTTCAATATTTTCCATAAAGGAACTTTCACTTCCTGGTTTCTCAAACTTAAGAGGATATTTAACATGGGGATCAACATTGTATAAAACACTGAAATCATCTGATTTCCTGCCTGGAATCCATGTCGAGAGGGCTGCAAGTTAAATACACATAGTTGTTCCATAATATAGGTCAACAGCAGTCATGTGGGAATCACACACATAGAGAAAGCTTTTTCTTTGCCAGAAGCTGAAGGAATTCCCAGGATCGTCATGAGGACAGACACGTAGGCGACAAGGATCACCACAACGGAGGTGACCAGGGTGAATCCCCCACAGCCAACAACCAGTATCTGGGTGACCCAGGGGTCTGAGCAAGCCAGTACCAATAGTGGAGGAATGTCACAGAAGAAGTGGGGAAGGACACATGGTTGACAGAATGATAGTTGTGTGATGGAAGTTGTCACAGAAACCATGTTAACTAATTCCCCAAAGTAGCATCCTGCTATCATGAGGAGACAACAGACTCTAGACATGGTGATAGGGGAGAGCAGTGGGTGACAGATGGCAGTATAGTGGTCATAAGCCATTGAAGCCAAAAGGTTGCATTCAGCAGAGGCAAAGATTATGAACAAGCCCATTTGAGTTATGCATCCAAGGAAAGAAACGGCCTACAATTTAGATAACAAATTTGCTAAAGTCTTTGGGATTGTAATGGAAGAGAAACAGACATCAAGAAGGGAAAGGGGGTGCCTGGGTGGCTCAGTGGGTTAAAGCCTCTGCCTTCAGCTCAGGTCATGATCCCAGGGTCCTGGTATCAAGCCCAACATCGGGCTTTCTGCTCAGAGGGGAGCCTGCTTCCCCCTCTCTCTCTGCCTGCCTCTCTGCCTACTTGTGATCTCTGTCTGTCAAATAGATAAATAAAATCTTAAAAAAAAGAAGGGACAGGTTAGAGGAAAATAAAGCGCATGGAAGTATGGAGGCAGGGACTGACTCAGATCAGGATTACCAGGCCTAGATTCCCCAACACAGTGACAATATAAATGATAAGGAAGACTCCAAACAGCAGGACTCCAAGCTGAGGGTTGTCTGCCATGCCAAGAAGGATGAAGTCAGTCACCATGAATGAATTCTCCATCCACACAAGCTGGATATTATTCTTGACTAGTTAAGAGCTCTTTAGACATGCTTTAGTTGAGGAAATAATGGGAAACTGGATGATATGGATAAAACAGTCCCACTCAAAACATATCAATCTACAACACTATCCAGCCTCATCTATAGTCTCACTTTATTTTTTAATATTTTATTTTATTTTTCCAGTGTTCCAGGATTCATTGTTTACGCACCACACCCAGTGCTTCATGCAATACGTGTCCTCCTTAATACCCACCACCAGGCTCATCCTTCCCCCACCCCCTTCCCTCCAAAACCCTGTTTGTTTCTCAGAGTCCACAGTCTCTCATGCTTCAGCTCCCCCTCCAATTTCCCCCAATTCACTTATCTTTTCCTTCTCCTAATGTCCTCCATGTTATTCCTTATGCTCCACAAGTAAAACCATATGATAATTGAATCTCTGCTTGACTTATTTCACTCAGCATAATCTCCTCAAGTCCCACCCATGTTGATACAAAAGTTGGGTATTCATCCTTTCTGATGGAGGCATAATATTCCATTGTATATATGGACCATATCTTCTTTATCCGTTTGTCTGTTGAAAGGCATCTTGACTCTTTCCATAGTTTGGCGACTGTGGCCATTGCTACTATGAACAATGGGGTACAGATGGCCCTTTCTTTCACTACATCTGTATCTTTGGGGTAATCTTTGGAAGATACCCAGTGAACTACATAACCAGACAACTCTCCCCCTTCAGTAATTGTGACATTATTTCTGAAACAGTGGAAGTCATCAATACTTACTATTCTGCTTGAATAGTAGAGGGTTTTCTAGGACCTTGATCATTTCTTCACCAGAGATTTTTGCAGAATCAGAATGCCCCTTAATGGCCATCAGAAACCTAACCCAAGTCTGAAGGTACCATTTGGGTCCCGTGAATGAAAAACAAAAGGATTCGTGCAGCTCCTGGCTGATCATCAGTTTACTGATTCCTTTAACCATGTTTGGGGCAAAGGCAATGCAGCTGTGCAAAACTAAATATGAATTCCACAAAGACTTGTTGGTTCCACAAAGACTTGTTGGTCAGGTCCATCTAAGCAAAGGGCCAGGTCACAAAATGGTTGGAGTTAGATGGTGCTAAGATTGAGTGTATGGGCTCTATCTCTCTCTATTGCAGTCACAGGGTATCTCTAATGCTGGCTTACTGCCTCATGCAAATGCCTGGATTTTGCCCTGGATGAAGCACCAGACAAGAGAAGGGATAAGTCCTTGTAGCTCCATCTCCATTTATAGACTCTAAACTAAGTTAGAGTCCCTGTGGTTCACTGGATGGTCATCAGTGAGGGGTGTCTAGAAGGGATATCTGTATTTAGTGAAACATTGGACAAGCAGACCTCGGAGGGCTCTCCCAACTTTGATTAAAAAGAAAAACATGTGTGAGACAACTTGGTGGCTCAATCGGTTAGGCAACCAACTCTTGATTTTGATTCAGGTCATGATCTCAGGGTCCTGGGAGTGAGCCCTGTGTTGGCTTCACACTCAGTGGGGAGTCTACTTGAGGATTCTCCCTCTCCCTCTCTCTCGGTCCCCCCCAACTCAAATAAAAAAATCCAAGAAAAAAAGAAAAAGACGAAAGACATGTGTGATTCAAATCACCAGAAAATACAGGTTCTTTATTTGGTATAGTAATTAAGATGCCCAATCCTGGGGCCATATGGACCTATTTGAATCCTAGCATAGGATATCACTGATTCTGTGACTTAGGACTTAACCTACCTCAGCTTTAGTTTACTAATCTGTAAAAGAAGGACACTATATGACCTATGTCATGGGGCAATAGTAAAGATTAAATGAAATATTGTAAGTAAAGCACTCAGTACATATCAGGTGCTCACTGAATTCTACTTTCTTCATTCCTTCATGAGCATGTCTACCTCTGTATTCATTATTTTTTTTACTCCGTTTCACCAAATGCAAGTGGAGATATTGTATGTGTACACTACTACCATTTTAGATCAACAGAAGTGAATTCTAGAAAGACTGGCTAAAATATAATTTTCAATGCTCCACTCTCTAACCATCTCTCAGACCACACATGCATGCACACATGCACACATGCACTCTCACACACACTTTGACCAGAGCAGATGAAAGAAGCATTTTTTACTTGTGGTAATAATTCATTCTTATTGCTCTATCCTAACTGTTGGAGTTGATTTCTGCTGCTGCTGCTGCTGCTGCTGCTCAGCACAGCAGCCTGCCCAGAGGAACACTGAATAACTTAGGCCTCTAAATAGGGAGATGAGAAGAGAAAATACTGGGATGAATGCAGGTAATGGAAAAAACACTGTTTTCAGTGACAAAAGACATGAGTTCTAGTCCTGGCACTAATTTGTATTGTTTTTCCATGGAAGAGCCACATAACCTCTTCCAGCCCCTTATTTTCTCATCTTGAAAACGAAAAAAACAATACCCACTATGCCTCTCTTTTTGGGTTGGCAGGAAGATCAAATAAGATAATGAATGTGAAAGCACTCTGTAAACTCTGAAGGGTGATACAATACACACAGAACGGATCCCTATTATTATTCCATCATGGAAGGTGGGAGAGGGAGGAGGAATGCATCAATATGATCATTTTCTGCTGTGTGCTCCAACTCCTGCTTACAGAGCTGCACTCTTTGCCCTCCCACTCACCCCCCTACACACATCATCTGCTCTGCCTCTCTACTGTGAAAGTTTCAGCCTGTGAAGATTTAAACAAACAGCTCTTGACTGCTCACGTACCTTGAATCATAAAAAAGACAGGTTTTAACATTAGCTTCATTTATTGTATCATTTTAAAAATTTTCCCATTTTAGGATAACTTTGTTCCTTGACATGTGCATGTACTGTAGGCATTCAATAAATATTAGTTCAATGAATAAATGACTATTATTCTTTAGAACATGACAAAATCTTCTTTTCCTTAAAATAAGATTGAATTGCTTTTCCTTCCCAAAGGGAATAACCATAAAAAATTAAGACTTTATTAAGGAAATGATTTTATATACCCCATCTACACACGCCACTGCATGTGTCAATATTGCAGACAAAATTGGCATATTATTAACTTGGCCAATGTGTCTTGTATATCTACTTACTGGAAATAATCAGGCACTCTTTTATTTGTTGAAGAAATAAATTTTTATGTTTGAAAAGTGCATTAATGCATTTATCCCTAGAAACATGTAAATTTACAGTAATGGTTCTTTAAAAACTTTTTTTTTTGGTTACCCTTCTTTTCAGTTTTTTGGTTATGTAGTTCACTGGGTATCTTCCAAAATAGCATAACATTTAGCATTTATACAAAGGTTCACTTATTTAGTTATTCAATACAATTTCAGGAGTGTTTAACAAACACAATCTTCCAAAACATCATATATTTCAACCCAACCATTTCTAGATGAGGAAACAGAAGTTCAAAGAGGTTAGGTGACTTGTCTAAGGTCTCACATTGAATTAGTGGCAGAGATAGTGTTGGAATCCAGAATCTGACCTAATTCAGTGACCTTTTCATATCACTATCTTGCTTTCCTCTTAATTTGTTTTCTGCAGTTATTCTGGGTGGGACTTTCACCTTTGGTACACTTCTTTTTCCAGTACTAGATTAAAAGTTATCCTCTGTCACCATATTTGAGCTATATGGTCTTGAGCAGATAGCTTGCTCTTTCTGGGTCCTAGTTTCTTCATCAATAAAATAAAGCAGCTAGACCAGGTGGCCTCTGAGGCTCTTTTCAGCTTTGAGCTCTAATTTCCCATGGCTCTGTGACTAAAAATGTACACAGATCATTGGTCATTCTCAATATCTGATGGAGGGAAGTTGAAAGAGCAAATTTATTTAGATCGATGAGTCTATGTTATACAAAATACTCTATTTTACTCTGCTCTTTCAGCCCTCACAGTGTGAGAAATGTCATATTGGTGTTTTGTCTCTATGGAAGGGACTGAGGGCCACTGAAGCAAGAGTACTGGAGAGATATTTTCCAAACTTCCTAAACACCTTAAGGCAGAAAGAACTTGGACAAAGATTGGGTCAAAGCATCCAGGTTATATCATATCCTAACCGTATAATCTCAAATTGCTCAACCTTTCTACTATCAGCTCCCTTATTTAAAATAGAGATAGTGGGGCACCTGGGTGGCTCAGTGGGTTAAGCCTCTGCCTTTGGCTCAGGTCATGATCCCAGGGTCCTGGGATTGAGCCCCGCATTGGGCTCTCTGCTCATCAGGGAGCCTGCTTCCTCCTCTCTCTCTGCCTGCCTCTCCACCTACTTGTGATCTCTGTCTGTCAAATAAATAAATAAAATCTTTTTAAAAAATGGAAATATTACCTAACTTAAATGGCTGTTTGAAGATTAAATAAGAAAAAAACATAGAAAATGCTTAACAGAGATGTAGGTGTTTAATAAATGTTGTTTTGCTTCTGCTTAAAAGTCCATTTTTTATTTCACAATTTCACATATATGAAATGTCCAGGCTAGGCAAATCTATAGAGAAATTGGTATATAAAAAGTAGATTAATGGTTGTCAATATCTTGAAAAGTGGTGCAGGAATGACAGGATAGGTTGTTTCATTTGTTTGCATTTTATTAGCTATGTGATTTAATTAAAATTTATGGACTTATACTTTCAATATGTCTAAAACTTTTAACACTTATGCTGCCCAAAACCTTATCATTGCTTTAGTTCAATGTCTACCATGATTTGATATTCCCATATAGTTACATTTCTCACATTTTCATTTTTTTTAGTTATAAAACTATTCTAAAATTGATTGTGGTAAAAGTTGCACAATTCTAAATATACTAAAAACCATTTAATGTACACACATTTGTATGTGTATGTGTAAATTGTATGGTATATGAATTATATCCCAATAAAACTATTACCATAAAAAAGTAATCCTGAAGAATACTGGGGGGAAAATATCCATTAAAAGACAGTCATGCTTGGTGCATCTAAATTCTTCTACTAACTTACAGCAGAGTCACTGAATGAGATCACCGATTTAAAAGTACTTTGAAAAATTTAATGATAATGAAAAAAATGTATTCAAAGGAAATAACAAGATCATAATTGAAGAAATAAAGACCTGAATAAATGGAAAGGGGCACTTCGCTCCCAACTGGCAAGGCTAAAATACAAGAAAGATAAAACTCTTTAAGTTAATATATAGATTTAATGCAATATCAATTAAAAATTCTTCATGGTGTTATGACACATTTATAGTGAAATTTACCTGGAAGAATAAGAAGACAAAAATGCCAAAAAATACCATTTTTTAAAATTTATTTATTTGACAGACAGAGATTACAAGTAGGCAAGAGAGGCAGGCAGGGAGATAGAGGAGGAAGTAGGCTCTCCATGGAGCAGAGACCCCAATGTGGGGCTCGATCCCAGGACGCTGGGATCATGACCCGAGCCGAAAGCAGAGGCTTTAACCCACTGAGCCACCCAGGCGCCCCCCCCAAATACCATTTTATATAATGATGATATATAGCTTCTCAGGTTTTAAACCTTATTATAAAGCTATACATATAAAAAAGACATTTTGGCATTGAATTAAAAATGAAGGTGGATCAATGAAATAGCATATTTTAAACAAACAGAGCCAAATTTACAAAAATGTCTCCAGTTAACTAGAAAGAACGCATACACGAACACTAACAAATAAATATTGGTGGGGAAACTGTGTATCCATAAGAAGAGAATTGAATTTGATCATATGTCTCTCACAACATATGCTTCAAAAAATTCCATGAGAGACTATGGACTCTGAAAAATAACCTGAGGGTTTTGAAGGGGCGGGGGGTGGGAGGTTGGGGGAGCCTGGTGGTGGGTATTGTGGAGGGCACGCATTGCATGGAGCACTGGGTGTGGTGTGAAACTATGAATTCTGTTACGCTGAAAAGAAATAAAAAAAAATTTTTAAAAATATGTGTAAAGTAGTAAAAAAAAAAAATTCCAGATGGATCAAAAGCCTTTGGCTCAGGTCATGATCTCAGGGTCCTGGGATTGAGCCCCGAGTTGGGCTCTCTGCTCAGCAGGGAGCCTGCTTCCCCCTCTCTCTCTGCCTACTTGTGATCTCTGTCTGTCAAATAAATAAATAAAATGTTTTTTTTTTAAAGTTAGGCATACAAGTCTAAACTGTGAAACTAGAAAAAAATCCCAGAGCATCCTTGTTTATCTAGCTATTGTAGCCATTGAAAAAATAAAGACTATCATGGAAACCAAAATAATGTGTTCAAATATATGACAGAAAATCTTGTGCACATTGTACTATAATCAGATGAAGATCAAAAAGGACTCAGAGAGACAAACTGAGGGTTTTAGAGGGGAGGGGAGAAAGGGAGAGGGGATGGGTGAGCCTGGTGGTGGGTTTTAAGGAGGGCACGTATTACGTGGAACACTGGGTGGTATATATAAACAATGAATCTTGGAACACTACACCAAAAATTAAGGACGTACTGTATGGTGACTAATATAACACAATAAATTATGTTTTATAATTTTAAAAAGTCAACAACACTGTTTCATATATATATGAAACAACCAAAAGGGAAAATATATACAATTAAGAACTCTCAAAACACACCAGTCAGAACATATAAATAAATAATGAAACATATGAGATAAATGTATAAAGCTTACTAGATGAGTCATCAAAAAAATGAACAATAAGCACAATAGGGAACATATTCAGTATATAATCACAGGACAAAATATATGACCTCAGCATAATACAAATTAAAACACAATGTCCCCCAGCTTGGTAGTATTTGTGTAATAAAGACCACTGTTGGGAAACAGGTCCCCACACAAATTGCTGGTGAAATATCTGGAATACACTATGAGAGTGTGTAACTGCTCTTTGCCCAAGTAATTCCATTTGCAGAAATATACACCCAAGGATATAATCCAAAATAAATGAAAATAATTTATGCAAAAATGTTCATTATATTGCTGTTTAAATATTCATCTGCTGTATATGTATATCTGTAAATCACAATATCATATGCTTAGGGGATTCAATTATGTATAAGACCCAATCCCTGCCCTCAAGGAGCCTATAATATAACAGGGAAGACAACTGTGTGTGTAACATGTTCTTTCATGGAAATAAAGACAAAAAGCTACAAGAGCAAAAAAGAACTGATTTTATTCCATGGGGCTGGAGCAGGGTGGAGGTGGGGAAAAGAAAGTTATTATGGAGGGGGTAGCATTGAACCAGAACCTTGAAATGTGAGTAGAGTATGGTGCAAAATAGGAATGGTTAAAAGACATTCCATGAAAGATTCCAAATGCTCAATAACTGGAGGCTGACTAAACATACTACTGGATATTAACAGGCTATACAATCATTAGAATCAACCCAAAGAAATATATTTGTGAAATAACCTCAAGCCACAAAAATACATGACTGGACCTCAAGAAAGTTAGACAGGCATGCACTCAAATTGCTGGATATCCATGTTTGATTCACTAAAGTTGCTCAAGTTTCATAATTTTAAAAAGTCAACAGCACTATATAAACGTGAGGGCTAAAGCAAACCTAAAGCATTGCTCTAATCCTCTGGGATTAAACATTCAGTCAGGAGGGCTGTAAACGTTGGGTTTCTGCAGTATCTTCAGGAAAGTAAGAGTCCCAGTTGCTTGTGGTTACTGTAGGGGGCTGGATTCTGTGCTTCCTTCACTTTCACATCTCCTATGAATGAACACAAATCATCTCCTATGAACGAGCAGCTTGATGTGCTGCTCCCCACGCTCTTCATCCTCTCTCCCCATCACATCCTAGCCTACTAAATCCTCTTCTATTTTAGCAAAGCAATTGCAATGCCCAGTCTCCAAAATCCCTGAGTAATGGGACAGGAGTTAGGAGGACTCAGAACATCTGTCTTGTTTTACTAAGTCTACTGACAGAAAAAACAAAAGCACCTGGGATTGGGAACCTTAGTTTATGTAAGCTTGGAATTCATCAGCTCTGATTTCTGTCTGCTACATTCTTACCCAAATTTATTGTGTGTTCCCTCTGAAGACATAAAATAGAAATGTGAAAGGCAATTTAGTTACTTAAAGAAAAACTTGTCTCCCTGGCTGAAGTTTTTCAAGTTCTAGGCCCCAGGCAGACACATCAAAATAGATCAATTTTTACTGTACAGTCAAAATCAGTGGCTCTCTGTGAAAGGGCCTGCCCCATTGTTTGCTCCCCTTCATTCCAAATGGAAGGATTTTGAGGAAATGCAAAATGCCACAAACTCACCTGCAATGTCTTGTCATTTGTATCAAGGTCATATCTAACATTTAGCACTCTTTTCCCCCATTGGTTTTTGCTGGCAGGACTGAGGCTATTAGCTTCTTGGACTTCTATCCATATAGCTAGCCACTCATGGGCCAACTGTGTGGTGTTTAACACAAGCAATATATGTAATATAATACAGAATCATTCTCCCCTGAGGGAATCTGAGGCTAACTGAAAGGCTACCGTGTAAATAATCTCTCTTTCCATAACTGTACCTTATGTTTGTGTAAGTGTTAAAAAAAAAACTCATGCCACTAATTCTTTTCATCCAAATCCCACTCAAATCTAGCACTATACTTTCACTGTTCTAACACCCCTGTGAGATTAGTGGGCCAGTGATGGTACACACTTACACAGCTGGGCTGTTTTGATCATACCATATCTTCAGGTCCCAAATTAGAAAGAGTAATGGGCAGATGGTCTGAAGATATGGGCCTGGGCCTCAGCTCTGCCACTAACTAGCTGTCTGATATTTGGCTAATTACTTCCCCTTTCTCATCCTCATTTTCTTATTTGTAAAACAAGATATTAAACTGAATAATTTGCAGTTTTTCTCCACTTCTAAGATTCAGTGAGTTTAAGTTCATAGACATGTTTCAGAGGCAGCCCCCTATGAACAAAATGTAGCATTATAAAGTTGAAAATATATTGATTTTGCAGTAAAATGTACTTGTGCTATTATGTGTCTTGTCATATATTGTTTTTCCTCAAGTATCTAATTCTCCCATTTTGATTTGACTAATTTGCTATACAGTTATTTTCATTTTTCCCCTAAAACAGTATCAGATGCTAGGACTATAAATATCATTTTTAATTAATAAAATAAGTCAGATTAATTTATGCAGCAAATACTTAACTGAGTGTCTATTATATCCTAGGCACTAAGGATGCATAGTGAACAAGATAGACAATATCCCTGTTTTCATGAAGCAAGCATACTTGTGGTGGAGACATATAATAAGCAAATATATAAATATATAATGTAATAGAAGTGCTACAAAATAAACTCATTAAATGTCATGATGAAAAATAAAGAAGGGTTTCCAGTTAAAAGCAGTGGATTAGACATTAACATTTATGTATAAATGACACAAAATAAACTATTTTAGAGGCATAAACCTATGAAGAAAAACAAACAGGAAACAATTATGAAAAGCATTTTAGGAAAATGAAAGCAAAAAAGCAACTATTAACAGATTGGGAGAACCAAGAAACCTGAATCTTAAAACAACAGTGAGAAAATAAACAACACAATTTGCACCAATGATCTCCCAAAAGGCTCAGATATTGGCAGCATCCAGTCACCACTGGGTTACTTCTATAAGTGAGGGTGAAAGTGGGGCTGAAAACATGGGAATTGTTTGAAAGATGGTTTACGGAGCAAGTAAGCCTCCAAATCCCCTCCTCATTTCTTCACAGCAGGGTAATTCCCTTACATGCTTCCTTCTTACAGAAGACTCCTCACAGTGGAGCAATTCCCCTACATACTTCCCTCTTACCAAAGAGTAGAAACTTATTCTGATCATTAAAATACAAAGTTTTTGGGCTGGGTGACTCAGCTAGAACTCAGTGTGTGATCTAGCTATCTACAGTATGGTGAGACCACAAGACTTCTTCTCCTGTTTAGTTCCCAGAAACCTGAAGCCAAGGCTTGCTCCAGGTAGAAGATTGGAAGGTTATTTTCTGAGAGAATCTGATCACCTTATATAAAATTATCTAAAAATAATTAGAAGTTCACCAACAGTAGGGCCCACCATGACAAAAACTTTTAATTAAAAAAAAAAACTTTTAATCGCTTTTTTGTGTCCCACTCAAATATAACCAAACATCCAAGGACCCCAAGACATAATTTTTTAAAGTCTATCATAAAAGGAAGAGATCAAAACAAAAAAGTTAAGAAAAAATAACTTAGGGGGGAATATATCTCAGGGAGAGGAAAACTTTCAAAATCACTAAGATCATCAGAAATATAAAAGAAGGTATTGTAGTCATTAAACAAGAATAGTAACTATAAAAATAAACATTGAATAAAGGAGTTCTTATATATTTTAAGAGACAACAGAAATAAAACTTCAATAGCCATAATGGAAAATAAAGTTGAGGATTTCTCACAAAAACTAGACCAAAGTAACAGAGATAGAAAATAAGAAAAAAAATTTAATTTAGAAGATCAAATCAGGAGTTCCAACATAGCAATGATGGATTTTCCTAAAAGAGAACAGAAAATGAGGAAGAAATTATTTTCAAAATCATTTGAGAAAAATTCCCTGAAGAAATAATTTCCAGATTAAAAGGGGCAATTGAATACCCAGCAAAACTGATGAAAATAGATCCACACTAAGGCATACCACATTGAAATATAAGAACACTGGAGACCAAGAGATTATATCTGAATGACAAAAGTTGAGTAAGAAAGCAAGGAGGAGTAAGGGCCACAGAGATGGCCATAATCATGGCATTGCATAAACTATATCCAATGCATTAAATGCATCTGCTCTACTCTAAAAGGATATCAGACACATGAAAAATGTTCAACATCATTAGCCATCAGGAAAATTCAAATCAAAACCACACTAAGATACACCAGTTAGAATGGCCAAAATTAACAAAGCAGGAAACAACAAATGTTGGCAAGGATGTGGAGTAATGGAACTGTCTTACACTGGGATGCAAGCTGGTACAGCCACTTCAGAGAACAGTATGGAGGCTTCTCAAAAAGTTGAAAACAGAGCTACCCTATGACCCAGCAATTGCACTACTGAGTATTTACCCCAAAGATACAGATGTAGTGAAAAGAAGGGGCACATGCACCCCAATGTTTGTAGCAGTAATATCCACAATAGCCAAACTGTGGAAAGAGCCAAGATGCTCTTCAACAGATGAATGGATAAAGAAGATGTGGTTCGGGGCTCCTGGGTGGCTCAGTGGGATAAAGCCTCTGCCTTCGGCTCAGGTCATGATCCCAGGGTCCTGGGATCGAGCCCCGCGTCAGGCTCTCTGCTCAGCAGGGAGCCTGCTTCCTCCTCTGCCTGCTTCTCTGCCTACTTGTGATCTCCATCTGTCAAGTAAATAAACAAAATTTTTTTTTTAAAAAAGAAGATGTGGTTCATATAGACAAAGGAATATTACTCAGCCATCAGAAGGGATGAATGTCCACCATTTGCAGAGACATGAATGGAACTGGAGGGGATTATGCTAAATCAACCAGAGAAAGACAATTATATGATTTCACTCATATGTGGAACATAAGGAATAGCATGGAGGACCACAGGGGAAGGGAGGGAAAACTGAAGAGGGGGGGGGGAATTAGAAGGGAAGACAAACCATGAGAGACTATGGACTCTGGGAAACAATCTGAGGGTTTTCGGAGGGGGGGGAGGGCATGGGTTAGCCTGGTGATGGGTATTAAGGAGGGCAATGAGCACTTGGTGTTCTATGCAAACAATGAATCATGGAACACTACATCAAAAACTAATGACGTACTGTATGGTGACTAACATAATAAAAAAAGAAAGAAAAAGTGAATTGGGGCAAATTGGAGGTGGAGAATCTTGGAACACTGAAAAAATAAAATTAAATTAAAAAATAGAATAAAAACAAAAAATAGATTACTATAAACCATGTATACTAACAAATCGGATAACTTAGGGGAAAAAACAGATAATTCCTAAAAATGCACAAGTTACCATGGTTGAATGAATCTTGAATCCAAGAAATAAGAAATCTTAGACCAGTAATAAGAATGAAAGTTGATTTTGGAATCAAAAATTGCCCAGCACAGAAAAGCCCAAGACCATATGGTTTCATTGGTGAATTCTACCACACAATTAACAAAATAATAAATGAAAATCTTTATCAAAATCTTACAAATAATAGAATAGAGGAAACACATTCAAAACCATTCCATGAGGCCAGTAATACCTTGATACCAACCCCTGAAGATCTGGGCTTTAATGGATTCTCAAGAATATAAACTCAAATTGGTGGCATTAGATTTCCTTTCCTTACAGATCCCATGGCAGGTCTTGTTTAAGAGATAGTAATTTTCTTAGTCTGCTCAGGCTGCCATAACAAAATACCACTGGGTAAATTAAACAACAGGAATTTATTTTTCTCCCAGTTCTAGAAGCTGGGAGTGCAAGATTAAGGTGCCAGCATGGTTGAGTTCTAATGAGAGCACTCTTCCTGGCTTGCAAACAACCACTTTCTTCTTGTGTCCTCACATACGGAGAGAGAGCACTCTCTGGTATCTCTTTTTTTGAAGAGTATAAGAATTTTCAGGGGTAGGGGCACACAATTAAGTCCACAGCCGTAATGAAACTTGCAGAGCAAAGAGGCAAAGGGTCAGGCAGTCCTTCTAAATGATACACAGTTGAGTGAATAGAGTCTACAATCATATTCCTTCCAGATTTATCTGTCTATGGAGCTCACTAAAGCACTCTATCCAACTCCCAGCACTTCCCTCTCCATCCTCCCACCCTTCCAAACCACCATGTGATAAAGATAAAGACTACTGTACTCTAAAATCATCTGATGGGATCAAGTTTCATAGACAGAAAAGGAATTCCTTTGTGTTTAATAGATAATAAAGCCAATATCTATATTAGGGAAGTAATATGTCCAAAGTCACTCTGAAAATAAGGTTTCAAGCCAGAATTGAGACACAGACCTCTTGTATCCCAACAAAATATTATTTTCCCTCTACAGACTTAGCTATTGTCCTAAGAGACCAATGCCTCAGGTTGGTTCTGAGAGAATTCAACATATATTTAAGGGCTACTAAAATGCTGGGTCACTGTGACACTTAGTCTGATTTTAACTGTTCAGTTCCATCTTCCTGGATATTCTATCAAGTAACTGAAAATCAGGGAGATCCCCTTCATCCACCAGCCTTAAATTTCATTAAGGAAGAAGTACACTATGTACTCGTTCCCTTGGCACTTCAGGTGGCAAATTTGATCCTTTCCCAGGGCCGTTAGAAACATGCAAGCTCCTTGTTCTCTTGCCAACTGTCTTCAAGTACAGTGTGCTCTCTAAAACCCACATGACAATAAACATTACCTAATATAGGCAAGTAATTCCATACCAGAGTTGAAAACATCAATATTATTACTAAGATTGAAGAATTGACTAGAAAATAGTCCCAGTGATCTACAGATTATGACACAGTTATGGGTGCCACCTTCCCAAAACTCATGTTCTCCAAGGAACATCTTATGATAAAAACCCACCAAACTCTGACTACTTAGTTACTCCACTTTGCACTCTATTGCTTACCCTTGTTAAGTTGTTGCTTTGAAAACACTATTGTGGTATTCAGAGTTGTCATTGAGCAAGTGTGTGCTTTCCCTAATAGATTTGTAGGTTCTATATAGCTGTGTCTGAGTACGGTCTTCAACACCTGTGCTTTATGTGTTCTAAATTTTCCTTTCTTACGTTTCTTTTCACAGACACAACAATCTAATATTATAAGGATAAGAGGTAAGGATTGGCCAAATATGGCTCATGCACCAAATATAGCATACTGAATAGTAAAATGTGACACCATCTGCTATGATTCTCTGCAATGATAGTAGCTAAGTGGTCAAACTTTGATGTCCACGTATCCCCCTCCTTACTTCCCTTCAACAGTCCTTCTATGTCTCAAAGTTTCCCTTATGTAATTGCCAAAAAAAAAAAAAAACCTTGATAAAGGGGATAAATGGATGGAGCAGGAATGCCATAGGTAATCATCCCTTGCTCTCCCACTCCTCTCAGTGTTTCCTTTTTTTTTCTTGCTGCTAGAGATGTTTGTGGGGGAGGAAGAGAAGAAGGCAAGAGGGAATTTACTGGATCCTCAAGCATTCTCTGCCAACTGGATGAAAGGGAAGAGACCTACAGGTTGCTTCTCTCACTTCATTTCCTCTTCCCTAATCCTAAAGAAGAATTTTCATATTGCCTCCTTCTCCCATTAGTGAAACAATGAATAAATGGATAGTCTGGGTGTTCATCTTGAAGAGGTTTCCAATGAAGTTATAAGCAGAGATTGGCTCTGATTTAGTTGACAAGCTAACTGTTTCTAGTGTTTTTAAAAACTTTTATTATGCAGATTACTTAAAGCTATACTTAATCTTTTTCTTTTCTTTCTCCTGTTTCCTCATCTCAAACAGAAACCTACTTCTACAACTACCCCCAGATGACCTTTCTTAGCTACAACACTCTTTTGTAATAAACCCCCTACTCCCACACACAACATAGGCTAAATGATTAGACAAAATGTAACTTTTTTGTCATGAAATTTCTAAGTGGGCAAGCCCCACACATACTCTCTGGTCACTTGAAATAGGGATGCAGTTCTCTATGGAGCCTCCAAACAAAGAATTGGAGCCACAAAAGAAAGGACTACTTATTTATAGCCATTTTGCCAAGTATTTCTGATATTAGTCCTTCCCTGGTAATTGTCAGTCTGCTCTGAACTCCAGTTCTCCCATAACACAAAATCATGCTTGCTGTTCCTCGTAGATGCTGCTGCCAAATATCATTAATCAGGTGGTACACACAAAGACCTTCACAATTATACCCAATCTGTTACCTTCTACCACTATCTCCTGTATTACAGCCATACCAGACAACTCTAAACTACTGCACACATCATGTATTTTGAGGCCTCACACTTTTCTCCTCTATATCTTTACAAAAGGGCTTCAAATGGCTTTTTAATTCTTCAAGACTCATTTAAAAAGTCATTTTCTGGGGTGCCTGGGTGGCTCAGTGGGTTAAAGCCTCTGCTTTCGGCTCAGGTCATGATCCCAGGGTCCTGGGATCGAGCCGCGCATCGGGCTCTCTGCTCTGCAGAGAGCCTGCTTCCTCCTCTCTCTCCCTGCCTGCATCTCTTGCCTACTTGTAATCTCTGTCTGTCAAATAAATAAATAAAATCTTTAAAAAAGTCATTTTCTCTTTAAAGTCTTCCATGACCCCTATTACCAAACCAAATTAATTGTTCTATATATTATTTCCATTCTCCCATTAATTCAATCATTCACAAATTTTTGAGTACCAACTACTTGTCAGGCACTCTTCTAAGCATTGGGAATATAGAAAATGATAGACATGGCCCCTATCCTCATAGAATTTATAGGATAATAAGAGGGATAAGTAGTTCCAATAAATACTTTTTATAGGGAAAGTACAGGTGGCTATGAGATGTCACTGCAAGGATTTGACATAGACTTGAGAAGTCAGAGAAGGTCTATCTGAATAAAAAGTATTTAAACTGAGACCTGAAGTAGGAATGTAAATTAGCCACATATAGAGGGTACTACCTTCCAGACAGAGATTATGAGCATATGAAGAGACAGTGAGGCAAAGAACTTGGGGATTTCAATGAACTGAAAAAAGGAGAGCACAAAATGGGAATTCAGGAGAAGGCCAGACATTGTAGGCTGAATTAATAATTCTGGACATTATGCTTTATTCTCCACAGGGTGATGCATGCTAAGATGGATAGAAAAAATAATTCTGGACCTTAAATTAAGAGGAATAGAAAGTCACTAAAAGAGATTACCCTGGGACTATTCAGAGGTAACAAGTTAGATACAGAGACATGCTAATCTCCTGGAATAGGATGATAGAGAGAAGTAGATATATTTGAGTGATATTTAAGATCAGAAATCTACTGTATGGTGACTCACATAACATAATAAAAATTTATTTTAAAAATGAATCTGTAGAACTTAAATAATGGTATCTTAAGAAATAAAGATAATGTAAGGGCCTATTTAGCCAGAGTAGCCCCACCTTGGTTGAACAGCCATTTTGTTGTTTATGCAGTAAAACCTAAACTGACCCTGCCCCCCCCAAGGGGAACTTACTTAAAAGCAAGTCCGGGAAACCAGTCCCTGGTAACAAAGCCCAAATACAAGGGTGGGTCAGATCAGGTGGAGATAACGCCCGAATGCAGGGATGAGTTGGGTCAGGTGGAGACATCCAATCAGTAAAGCATGCATACTGTCTCCCTAGCTACCAAGGAGTGTGGGCCCCACCTTTTGGGCACCTTTTGGGCACCAATTCTGACTAAGGTGATAGGCTAGTTCAAATAGCTACTATGGGGTGAATTGTAATTCAGTTGGCCACCCGTGTGTGACCTAGCATGACTGTGTAGCTTTCTCTGTGTGTTACAATCTCATTTGCCATCTGTGTGTGGCCAGGCCCAACCACATGGCCTTTGCTCTATAAAAGTTAGTCTGTGAGGCAGGGAGGGGTTGCCCTCTCTGTAAGGGGCGGCCCTGACTGGTCTGTTTGATGGTCGGTTTGCTTCTTGATGCTTGGCGCGAAGTAAAGCTTTGCTTGACCTTCACTTTGTATCAGTCTCGCTCCTTTGACCATGGACCCATTATTGGGGGACCCAACATTGGGGACCCAATAATAGGAGATTTCAAAATGATAAAAATGCTATATTTTATTGAGGTAAGGAATAATAGGGAAGGGTCAAAATTTGTTTCAGGCAGTGAGGTGGGTAGACAATGGTTTTGAAAATACTGAATTTAAGGTGCTTATGAGATATACAAGTGAACATAACAAATAGGTACATGGTTCTGGAACCCAAAAGAGAGAGTTAAGGATCTTATTTATTTATTTGTCAGAGAGAGAGAGAGAGAGCACAAGCAGGCAGAGTAGCAGGCAGAGGCAGAGAGAGAAGCAGGCTCCCCGCTGAGCAAGGGGCCTGATGTGGGACTCGATCCCAGGACCCCAGGATCATGACTTGAGCTGAAGGAAGTGGCTTAACCAACTGATCCATCCAGGCATCCCCAAAAGAGAGAGTTAAATTCAGGATAAGAAACAATCATCAGCGTAAGGATGGTTACTGAAGTCATGAAAGTGGATGATTTTACTTTAGGGAGAGAGTAGAATGAGCAAAGAAGAACTCTGTGACATCACAACATACATTAAAATGTTACATGAAGAAGCCACAAAAGGAGATGGAGAAAGAATGGTCAGAGAAATAAAAGGAAAACCAGGGGAGTGAGATTCTCAAAACCCAAGGAAAGAGGGTACATCAAGAAAGAAGGCAATCATCTGAGATGAATACTGTTGAGTTGCCAAGAAGAGTGAATTTAGCAGCATGGGTGTCACTGTGACCTTATTGAGAGCTATTTCAGTGGAGTCGTGTGGGGAGGAAGACAGATTGGAGTGGGTCGAGGTGAAGAAATGGAGACAGAAATGTAGATAATTCAAGAAATTTGTGTTTAATGGTAGGAGTGAGATTGTTCAGTAACTGAAAGGGCCAAGAGGGCTTCACTTATTTGTTTGAACATAGGAGACTATAATATGTTTAAAAGCTGAAAAAAATCCAGTAGAGAAGGATTGCTTGAAGATATAGGAAAGAAGTCAACTGATGGCATAAATCTCCTGGGAAAGCAAAAGGGGAAGAGATCCAGAATATAGATGAAGGGACTAGCTTTTTATTAAAAGGAAGGCTATCCCTCCATGATAACATTAAGAAAAAAAGAGGGTGGCTGAAATGTCTCTAGGTTTGGAAGTAGAGTGAGAAATTAAGAAAATTAAGAAATAAACAGTGAGAAATTCTGCCAGGATTCAGGAGAAGGAGAATGACAGGAGAGAAGTTTGAGAAGATATTTTTTGCCAATTTCCCAGAATGCCTTCTTTTTCTAGAGCTCCCCCAGGATTACTAGGAGATAATATAATGCAGTAGTTAAGAAAAGGGAGCAAAAGCAAGAGTTTCTGGTAAGAACCTTGGCTCTACCATCAACTAGTTGTATGACCTTGTGCAAATCACTTTTTTTTTTTCAATTTCCCCATCTGTGAAAAAAGAAATCATATTTTTACCTCCCTCAATTTTATTATAAAAATTAATTGATTTAAGGGGCACCTGGGTGGTTTGGCCAGTTAAGTGACCAACTATTGGTTTCAGCTCAGTTCATGGTCTCACGGTCATGAGTTCAAGCCTGCCGTGGGACTCAGTGCTTAGCATGGAGGGTGCTAGAGCTTCTTTCTCTCCCTCTCTTTTTGCCCTTCCCCCACTCATGGACATGCTCGCTCACTCTCTCTCTCCAATAAATAAATAAATAAAATATTCTAAAAAGTTAATTGAGTTAATATACATGAGGGGTTTAAAACAGTGCCTGACAAATAATAAGCACTCTAGTGTTGCTTTCATTATTACTCCTCTCCAAATATCATCTGAGTCAGTTTGTTATTGGATTACATGGAGATGCAAAGGGCAACTATTAGGTATGAGGGGAGGTGAAGTTTTTCTTCAAAAGTTGTTGATATTTTCATTTTCTAACTAGAGTGAAAATAAAACAGGGGCATAAGGTTTTATATATATATGTGTGTGTGTGTTTGTATATATGTGTGTATACACACACACACATATATATACACACACACACATACATAAACACACACACTATATATGTATACACACATGGTATATAATCACACAGAGATACACATTATGTAAATGCATGTATTTTATACATATATGTATGGGATATATATTTTACATATATAAATATATTTGTATTTACATATATTTTTTTTTTCAAGAAATCAGTGAATACCAGTATATCACAATAGGGAGAACTTGGTCCATAGGGGATAGAATTGACAGTGGTTTCTTTCTTTTTTTTTTTTTTTTAAAGATTTTGTTTATTTATTTGACACAGAGAAAGAGAGATCACAAGCAGGCAGAGAGAGAGGCAGAAGCAGGCTCCCTGCTAAGCAGAGAGCCCGATGCAGGGGCCCGATCCCAGGACCCTGAGATCATGACCTGGGCCAAAGGCAGAGGCTTAACCCATTGAGCCACCCAGGTGCCCCTTGACAGTGGTTTCTTTTTTTTTTTTTAATATATTCTCTTTATTTTAAAGATTTTTTTTTAATTTTTTTATTTTTTATAAACATATAATGTATTTTTATCCCCAGGGGTATAAGTCTCTGAATCGCCAGGTTTACACACTTCACAGCACTAACCATAGCACATACCCTCCCCAATGTCCATTACCCCACCCCCCCTCTCCCGATCCCCCTCCCCCAGGCAACCCTCAGTTTGTTTTGTGAGATTAAGAGTCACTTATGGTTTGTCTCCCTCCCAATCCCATCTTGTTTCTTTTCTTCTTTTCCTACCCCCCTAACCCCCCATGTTGCATCTCCACTTCCTCATATCAGGGAGATCGTATGATAAATGTCTTTCTCTGATTGACTTATTTCACTAAGCATGATACCCTCTAGTTCC
>PISX010019601.1:0-37736 GCA_004024625.1 Mellivora capensis | reverse complement strand
TACTTATGTACTAAGATGAAAAGGAATCCAGGCTGAACGGGAAGTTATTTTTAGTGGGGAAGATGTGTGATCTGAGCATTCAGTTTGAGAAATTAAGGCCATGGGATGAGTCTGGAGCTCAGAAGACAGAGCTGGGGACATAACTCTAGCAGTCCCCTGCCTAGAGATGGTATTTAAAGCAAAGGATGACATAATTTAGGGAGGGATGAGGAGAGAGCAGAGGTCCCGGACCTTAAGAACACCAATATTTAGAGGAAAAGGAGGTAGCAAAGGAGAATGACTGGAGAAGCCATGAAGCTAGAGGAAATCAGGAGAATGGGGGGGTCACGGAAGCCCCCAGAGGAGAGGGCTAACAGAAGAGAGGAGGCGAATCTGGGCCAAAAGCCACTGAGAGGATGAGCAAATTCAGATTTGGCCAAATGGATCCCATTAGTGACCCTGAACAAGGCAGGGTCAATGGTCAGTGACACCAGACACCAGACACAATGTAGGGCAGACACTAGATTAGTGGGAAAGAGGTGGGGAAGATCAGGGGACACTGCTCTTCAAGACCTGAAGCTGGGATGAGGAGCAGGAAAAGTGGGGTGTTAGCCAATGGAGCAGTAAGCAGTGTCAGGGGAAAGGTTAGTTTAGGACAGAAAACACTAGAGCATGGGTAGATGGGGAGTTATGTGGAGAGGGGTTAGCTGAAGAAGTCAGGGGTATGTGGGGTCCAGAAGGCAAGTGGGGGGTTCACCTTCTGTAGGAAAATGAATACTTCCTCCTCCATAAAGGGGAAAGAGGGAAAAAGGGGATATCGAGGTAGGCAAGTATGTACACTCTTGGTGGAAACGTGATGAAATCCATTTCTGAGATTTCTAGCTTCTCAAGTTGTAAAAGATTTCCAGGTAAGTGAGAAACCACAGTGCCCTTCTGGGGAGAAACTCAGGTATAACTGTTACCACAGAAGCATGCTGACAGTTTCTGGAGAGCATGGAGGTCACAAGTCCCTTGATATCAGCTCAAATACACTGAGATTCTGGAGCTTCCAGATGTCAGAGAGAAGCCTGGCAGGAGTTCAGTTACTTGCCTGTGTACTCCTGCTACTCTCTCTTCAATTTTTTTTTTTAAGAGTTTATTTACTTATTTGAAAGAATGGGCATGAGCAGTGGGAGAAGGGCAGAGAAAGAAGGAGAAGCAGGATGTGGCGCTCACCACAGGGCTCGATCCCTGGGCTCCATCCCAGGACTCTGAGATCATGACCTGAGCTGAAGGCAGAGGCTTAACCAACTGAGGCACCCAGGTGCGCCATGTCTTTGTCAACTCTTAAGAAATACTTTGCTGTAGGGCTGGCCATGGGAAGACTTAAAGAGGGTGGATGACTTCTCTGAGGATGGGAAATGTCAAAAGTATGCCTCTGGAAGGGTATTTCTTGTTCTTTTGTGGGAGCTGGTGGGTAAGGGTTCCCTAAACCCTTAGGATGTCTATCCTCATCCCAATAAAAATTCCCTAAAAAGATGGCTTTATTATGGGTAGACTGGCGTGGGGAGGGAGCACTTGGGGCCAATCTATGGGTCCCAAACTGCTGGGAGCTTCTGTCTAGGGGAGGGAGAAGGCTCTAACTTCAGCCAATTGGCTATGCCCATCTGGGAAAGGGGGAATGTTCTAACTCCCTCCCATCACTGTGAGAGCTGTCTTAGATCCTAACAGCTATTCAAAAGCACCAGGGACTCTAAGTTCTCCAAGTTCAGGACAGTCTAGGGACAGAGCTCAGTCAGAGCCAACTCCTAACTGTCACCCTGTCTCCTGTCTCTGACTGCCCAAATCTCAAAGGTTCTCACACTTTAGCGAGCAAAGAAGTCATCAGGTTGTTTACTTAAAAATGTAGCATTCTAGGTTATAGCTATAGATTCTGGGAAGGGCCAGAATCTTAATTTTTAACAAACATTCCAAGTGACCCATGCAGGCAGATCTGGGCCCGAGTCATGCCTATATTTTGAGGGTCTAGGCCCTAGGCCCTAGATCCCGAGTGCTAAGTGCACAGCAGAGGTTTAAAAAGGTTACCTAGTAAATGTTATTAAATAAACGATTCTTCAGGCAGCTCTCAGAACGAGCCATCAATAGCTTCACAGTTCAATATGGTAGCTTCTAGCCCCCTGTGCTTATTTATAGGAACGTTTCAATGAAATTAAAATTAAAATTAAAATTCAGGGCCTCTGTCAATGTAGCCCCCTATCAGCTGTTCAAAGCACATATGCTTAGTGGCTAGAGGACTGGACAGTGTAGATAGAGGACGTTTCTATTATCACAGAATTACAGATCTCGTGATTTTAATTCCAGATTAAAGTCTTTCCCTGGCTCTCCACTCCTGATTGATAATTCTCATAGGGAGCTCCTTGTGATATGCTCCTGCTTACCCCCTCCGCATTCTAACTCCTCCCCATGTATTTTAAGCCAAGCAATGCTGAGCCACCTCCTGCCCCCTTCACACACAGCGGGGTTTCACGCTTACGGCATTAGCTCATGCTAGGACTGACCTCGCCTGGTTCCACACTTGCCCTCCGTGACTCCCTCTGCACTGACTACATTACACCACAGAGCAGCGGATTTTTTCCTTATGTGTCTCCCCTACAAGAACAATGGCTCCTTAAAGACAGGAACTATGCTTTTCTCATCCGTATGTATTCAGGGCCTAGCACATTCCTTGGGCACACAGCAGAGCCACATTGTTTACTAGGTCAAAACGAACTGCTTCATTCTCCGGGTCTCTGTGTGGCAATGGGAGAGTGGTCTGAGATCGGGCAAGTCATGTCTCTCGAAGGCGGAAGGAGGTCCTCCTTATCACCACCCTCCCACTCTTCCAGTTGAAGTGGGCGCCCCTCAAGGTAGGGCAGTGCCCTCTGCTCCGGACAGAAAGTGTTTATGACCCTTAAAGAACTGGGGAAGGAAGAGTCCTGCAGCTTACATTCTTTGAGGAGAGGTAAAGCCAGGCTGTAGTTTGTAGTCATAATTAACAGGAGGCATGGAGTGCTCTGTAACACCTAAGAACACTCATAAATGGGACTGTAGCCGCTAATTGGGTTAGCACATCCGTTTTTGCTTTCCTAAGGAGGAGAGGGGGTTCTGAAGGAATGAGCCCAGCCAGGCCTGCAGCTGCACACAGCCTTGGTACCTGGGAGCCTCCCACGGAGGCAAAACGCAGAGGCTTTTTAATGGGAAATCTAGAGCTTATCATATGACCATGTACCAGACTTCAGCTCAATGGTCAATATAAAAATGAACTCACCATTTGATCCAGCTGAAAGGGCTGTGGGAAGAAGAGCAAACAGCAACATAAGCACACGTTGGGTTTGTTGCTAAACACAGATAACAAAAAAGCGGATGCTTGAAATGGGATCAATGTCCTTTGCAAACATTCAATCTATCCTCATCCCCGATAAACACAAAAATGTCAACAACAAAGGGATCATTTACTTGCTTTTCTTTTCTGAAGTAAGTTTTGGACATTATTGCAAAAGACAATTTTGCTGTTTTACTTGTAACTGGCAATCTTTTTTTTTTTTTTTTTTTTTGCTTTCTTTCACATTGCAGGGGGTTAGTGATTCAGAAAGATATCCTCTAAGAGGCAATAGGTATATGCCTAAAATTCAAAGAACATAGTACTAGATGGCTTGGAAGTTTTAACAGCTCCATAAAAGCTCTGGAGCCCATCAGTGGTGATCTAGAGTTTCAGCCCTAAAAGGCTATATTTCACCCCTTTTAGACTTTAACCCTTGTATCAGTGATGCAAGATTGCTATAGATCTTGATACATGACCTACCTACTAACCAGCCGATGAAAGACTACTATGTATGAGGTCCCAGCATTCATGAAATGGATGGTAAGGCAGCTTCCTGAAACCAAAACTGAATGTCTAAGCGCACTGTGCTAATGTTTATACCAACTTCCAGTGATATCTATAAGCAGATTACTTCTGGAAAAATCTTCTACCTTAAAAGCTTAGGGTTTATAGTGACTCTGACCCATATCCTCTTCAATGCAACCACATACCTGAAAGCTTAGGTTGTGTCTTTTTCTTTTTGCTCGAAACTTTTAAGAACTCATCAACAAGCAAGTCGTTAGCACAGGCTCTCTTGTCAGGGTCAGGTTCAAAACACTTCAGTATGAATGCCTTGGCCTCTGCGGACATGGACTCTGGGATCTCTGGGTGGACTTTGAACATTCCCACCTAAGACACAACACATGTAGCTTCTGAGTGACCATCTCATCACATGAGCTCCAGGATTGAAAAGCTGGCCCCCTAGCACAAAAAAATCCTTTACTGTATTCTACAGACTCATGCCTTTCCTCCAAATGACAGAGGGTATTTTTTTTCTCTAGGTTATGGAAAGTATCCAGAGTGTTTTTGTAACTTTGTCAGTGACATAGACCAAGCAATTATGTTAAGACAGTAGACAGCACTATGAAGTAAGAATTCAGTCCTTGACATTTTAGAACACGTTAGCACACTGGCATGCAAGAAAGAGGTTTTTAATTCAGACCGTTGTGTTGACCATAATAGCTATGTGCCAGGAACTGTGCTTGGCTTTTTAATTTATGAAATTTATTGAATACTCCCAACAACCCACTGGGTTAAATATTATCCCTGTTACAACAATGAAAAAAATGAGTTTCAGAGAGGTGAGTGATACCTTCTAGAAAGGCAGGTCTGGGATTCAAACCTTAATTTGTTTGGCTTAAAGCCTGTGTTCTTTCCCCTATGCCATGAAACATGAATATTTCTCCTGTCTCAAATTGCCCATATGCAGTCAAATGCTCTACCACTGTCAAATTGCCCATATGAAGAGATATTTTAAAATACTTTAAAATTAAACACTGAATTTTTGTAACAGTTAGAATTTTCTTCTCACTGCTAGCCATTCTAAATTCTTTTTAATAATGTTTTCATGTAGTTAGTAGAGAAAATTTTCTAAGGAAATCTTTTATGTTATTATACAGCTTACAGAAGCATATTATTATATAAGCAATAACATACAGTTATTTTTAGTTATTATATAGACTTTACTATATGTAAGATACTCTTATAAGTGCTTTATTATCTCATATGTCTCAAAAACCCTTTATTAGATAGGTACTATTTTTATACCCATTTTATAGATGAGGAAAATGTGGTACCAGAGGGTTAAGCAATTTTCCCAAAGTCATTAAAGAGTTTGACTATGTTGGAGCCTACATTCAAACACTGTAAATCAGTACTAGAGTCTTACTGTATAATAATCCCTGCACTAATAGGTAACAGAGCAGCATTTCAAAATGAAATCCTAGAGATGGTGAAAAGTTGAAAGTTGAAACATTGACCCAGAAAAGAAAGACATCATTTATGTCAAGAATCGCAGCTCTCTTAGCAGCAATCATTGCCCTTCTGGTTTGGGTACAGTCCTTGGTTCTGTATCAGCAGTATCCCATCAGATCATCTTCAAGCTGAAAGGAAGCCAAGCCTTCTACACAAGTAGAAGGTATATGACACGTGGTCCCTCATGAAAGGCTATTCACAGTGGAATAAGTGCTAGAAACACGGTCAATGGCAGGGAAAGAAATCACAAATTCTCATCAGAAGTGCTCTGCCTTAGAGAATAGCAGATGGGTGAGCTTTACTTCTTGGGAAACAGGTGCTCAGTTTAAACCTTCCTCCGGCTTGGCAGTGTTGCAGGTGAGGACAGATGGGGACAGCAGGGGCTCAAGAGTAGGTCACTGCTTTGCTCAGTCCCTGGATCCCCAGGCTGTGGCCCCTGGGCTCTGTCAGCCCTATTTCCATATTCAGCACTTCCTGTTTTGGGAGGTAACTCCCAGGAGAGTTACGAATGAATGGGCAAGGCGACAAGCTAGAAGAGTAGCTATACTAAGAATACAACTGACATCCTTAAAATAGCAATTACTGTCCACCCCTTTCTTAGTGGAGCCTCCAAACTCTTATGATAGAGAAGGAAAATATTGCTTTGATTTAATACTTAAATGAAGTAAATGTCTTCCTATCTCCCTCTATGGAAGATTTCAGACCGTTTCCCAAAGAGCTTAAATCGTCTTCCAGGGAGTAGTGTGTTATTTATGCTGCGTTGTGAAAGGTGGTCGGACAAAGTTATACAGAATCTCACTTTGAAGCTGAGAAATCTAATGCAGGGAAAGAGCCGCAGTGTGAGGCACAGCCACTGACTTCGAGGGGAGTGAATCTTCTTGACTTTACTGGGCTCGGAGAGCACATTTAATGTGCCTACTTAGGCTCTTTTCCTTTTGCCTAAAAAAATATCATACACATAAATGGACCAGCCAAGAGCTTTATCCAGTGGTTTTTAAGACATTTAAGACATATGAAATGTGACCTTGAACATAGCTGCTTGTGGTTCTCCCAGTTCATAAAAAGGTGGTTTCCCTGTGGCCATTTCGATGATGGTGCAGCCCAAAGACCAGATGTCTGCTGCTTTCCCATAGCCTCGTGGTCCTTTGTCTATGATTTCCGGTGCCATATACTGAAGGGTACCTGGGAATAATTCAAACACACTTCTACTTTAAAGGAGAGAAAACAGATGAATATCTACTGACAGCTTTAATTGGTCACACAAATAAGACAACTTTAAAAGTATGATTCAGGTCTTAATATCTCATCTTTCTTGAGTTCCAGTTTTCTGTCGTTAAGAAAAGTGGAATAGCAGTTGTTATAGTGGATTTTATCAGGGATATAAGAATAGCTCGCCAACATGATCTGGTCATGAAAAGATACTTTCTCATCTCCTAGATAGTAGAGTATAAGAGAGGTATCATTTTATTGGGACCGCTTAGAAACTTCAAAGAATGAGTCATTTGAGAACAACAGAGAATATATCAACACACATATTTTGCAATTAGATTTTCAAATACATGAAGATTCCTATTATGTATATGTCTAATCTTTCCAAGAAAAGTCTAGGTCAATCATTTTTCCTAGATCTCTATTTCTCAATTTCTAAATTGTATACTTAATTCTTCTGTTTTGATTCTTATTTCTAAATCACAAAAGCATGAAGTTTCTGAAAGGCATTGTTAAAAGTAATGTAAATCATTTTTGGTGTATTTCATTCTGTAAGTCAAATATATATGGTTTCTGCTGTGCTGCGGTCCATGGCATAACAGGTTTAACAGATCAAAGACAGGTCAGGAGCCATCAGTACAGACAAATCACCAGACACAGAGTGAAGAAGAATACAATGAAACATAGGAGATTTAAAAGGCCATGTGGAATCAGACAGTGGAAGAGTTTGGTATGATAGAAAGAACACTAAACGGAGAGCCAAGTATGCTTGGTTCTGGCTCTGGTCTGGTATATCAGATAAACATTCAACTGCAGTTGTCTCAGTGGATGGAACAAGAGGGCTGAATTGGCTTCTACTACCCCCTAGAGTGATTCCTCCAAATCCAACAATGAGTCAGAAGTGTGAACAGGAACAGATTATTGCCATATCCCCTGCTACTGATAGACTCATACAAATGATAAAATCAGCAAACAGGAACTCATCCAAGATGCCATATTCAATTATTTCAAATACTGAGGCATTTGCTAAAAGAGCTACTTCAGTATTTTCTGATTCATAACCAAACTGACAGACATTTTGATAAATACAGACACCTTTTATGAACACCTCATGCATGATTTATAGGTGAAACTGCTATGCACCATTCCTCTAAATTGTTCCTAGGAAACCCACCAACATATGCTAGAAACTGGCTGTTTGTTGTTCATAAAACCAAATAAAAGTATATTATTTTTGTCAAGTATTATCATCTTGCCAGGTTATCTTCCAGTTCTCATTATTATGTGGCAATAGCTCATGTTCAAGTTCACATATGACTATACATGTCTGCGGTCTGCTTAAATCAGCAACTCTATTGGAGGGAAACATTTCATCTGGCCAAGAGTAAGGTAATTACACTCTTCAAATCACCCACCCTTAGGAGAAAACTGCTATGATTTCTCTATTTATAGATGATGAACAAGAGTGATTGTTTTTTTTTTTTTATGATGTAAATAAAATCAAATGGTCTTTTAGAAAAAATTTGTTTAAGTCTACCAGTTGGTTTTTCCTGTATCTGAGTCTAAAATAGAATTGATGAGAGAATTTAAGTTGTACTAATATCTTGAGTAGAAATCACAACTGATTAAAATATAGTAGACTTTAAAAATTGGACAATTCAAGTAATATCTTAACACAGTATGCAATGTTTTTATTCATTAGATAATATTTCGAAGAGCTCTATCTGCTAGTCATGCTTAATTATCCCCCATAGAGCAAGTGCCCAAAAAACCCCCAAACAGGTTTAGTTATGTATTCATATCTGCTCTCTTTATTCCATAATCATATGACACATAATATTTTATATAAAGAGATTTACAGAGCAAGATAATGAAGACACAAGCCAATCGGTACATTAGCCTAAGGAAAGTATTGACTCTAGTTAAGAGTACTGACTCTAAAATCCATACCTTATATAGCTTCATTCCAAAGATTTAAAAAATTACTTTAAAATAATCTCTTTTAGTATTTCTTTGCCATTGCAATCACTTATGAAACTACTACAACTTAGTGACTAAAAGTGTGAACTTTGACATCCCACTTAATCCACTCATTCATTCAGCAGATTTAGATCAAGGGCCTAAAGTGTGGGCCAGGCACTTAGAATAGAGCAGTGGAGTTAACAGAAATCCTTGGCTCACGGAGCTTGCATTTTTTGCAGTGGGAGACAGACATTAAAGTATAGCATAATAAATCAGCAAATTATATAGTATGTTAGAAAGTGATATGTCAATGACAAAAAAAAAGTAGGGAAGGGGGATCAAGAGTGCACAGGGAGGGCTGCCACATCAGTAGGGTAGTCATGGTAGGCTCGCTGAGATGATATCTGGGATAAAACTTGAAGGAGAGGGACTTAGCCACACATACCTGGGAGAAAACTGTTATACTAGCAGAACAAAGAGCATGAGCAAAGGCCCTGCCACATGGTATATGAAGGAAATGCAAGAAGGCCAGGGTTTCTAGCACAGAGGGAACAAGGGGAAGAGTAGAAAATGAAGTCTAAAAGGTAATGGACTCTGAATCAGGCCAGAGCCTTGTCCACCATATTAGGACTTTGGCATTTGTTTGCTCTGAAAGAAACAGAAAGCCACGGAAGTCTCTGAGTAACAGGGCTTGATTTATGTTTCAAAAGGATCACTCTGGCTGCAGTGTTAAAAGCAGACAGTAGGAGGCAAGAGCCAAAGGAGGGAGAACAGGCTTTGGAGGTAATGCAGTTGAGAGCTGAGGGTGGCAACAGTGGAGGCAGAGAGGAGTGGTCCAATTTTGGACACCTTCTGAAAGGTGGGGCCTGTAGGCTTCCTTGTGGATTGGGCTGGGGTGTGAGAAAAGAGAGGCACCATGGATCCCTCTAAATTTTGGGTGGCCATCAACTGAGATGGAGAAGTGTGTGGGTGGAATGGGTTTGGGGAGAAGATAATTAATTCTACTTGGCATGTTAAGTCTAGTTTGAATCGTAGCTCTATTACTTACTAGCACTGTGACCTCAGGCAAGTTATTCAACCTCTTTGAACCTTAATTTTGCATCATAAATTGGGATACTGATTCCAAATAATTAGAGCTGATGTATGAATTTCAGTGAAATATGTAAAGCACTTATTAACACAGTCAGATAGATAGTAAGCAGTCTATAAATGGTGGCTGATGCTGACTTCCCTCTCACCAAATCACCAAATAGGTCAATGTCTTTGTAGTCAGTTCATCAGAAATTGACTGAGCACCTGTGAGGGCTATGGCCATGAGCAGATCAAGGTATGCCTCTCCAAGTCCTCTTGATCAGCCCTGGAGACAGACCAGGCATGTTAGTGACGTGTGTCACTCATGTGAGGCCAGTGTGAGAAGTGCAAACAAAGGATTCTGGAAGGACTGCTTTACTACAACTCCTTTGGGGATTAAAAAACATGTCTTCAAGATTAGCAGAAGACATTACATTAACATCTTAAACTCAAATAAAAAGTCGGAAAGTAGGGATTCTCCCATCAGAAGTTACTGAGTCTTGGCAGCATCTAAAATGTCTCTTGCCAAATTGAGAGGGTATGAGGAAAGAAATGGAAAGACATCTCAAGTTACTAGTAGGCTGGAGTTAATTTCGTTTTAAAAAATACATTTTAAGTATGTTTAATGCTGTGCCCTAAATACCCATTGCTGTGAGGGTAGGAACTGGGTCAAAGGTGCTGTTGACGGAATGTTCTGAGGAGAAAATATACAGAAATTCTCTCTCTCCTTTTCCCTTCCCAGGCTACCAGAACAGATACATCAGCACAGTGGAGAGGAAGATGGACTAGAGCCAGAAGGTCAAAGGAAAGAGCAAAGGGTAGATTAAAAATCCAAGTTCTACCATTTATAAGCTGTTGCGACCTCTATCTGTGATCTCTCTTTGCTCCCTCAGTCTCCTCATCTGCAAAATTGAGGTACCATCACCTACCTCACAGAATTCAGAAATGGGGGTACCTGGCCATTTTGCTTTATCTTAGACCACCGATTATTCATTACCTTTTTTGGTTAAATTACTCTTTCTCTGATGATTATAACAAGGACTTAGCACTTCATGAGACTCAGCGGAGTGGGGCAGTAAGAACTTCAAGTGGAGACCAGAGTCTAAGTTCCAGATGGCCTCTTGTACCTGGGGTGGTGGTGGTGGTGGTGGTGGCATTCATCTCTCCGAGCCTTGGTTTCCTCTTGTTACCTTTTTGGCAATCACTTTGTCTCCACTCCCCCAAGACTTTGTTCAGAGGTAGCTTGGTGGCTGGATTGCCTAATTTCTCAGGCAAAATCTCTCCCCACCCCAATTCTGAGTTGGTGAGTCATTTCCTCTTTGTTGAAATGCTAAGGGTTATTTATATTGTGAGTAGGAAATAGGCCACAGGGAGTAAACAGATTAGGAACTTATAGTTCAAATGGGAAGTGATTAAGATATGAGTAAGAATCACAGAGAGGTTGGGCTAAAAAAATGGTAAAAAAAAAATCTTGTTAAGGTTATAGTGGCTTTAGCCAACCAGGAGAGAAGTACTGACATGAAGGGGAAAACAAATAACAAATGGAGACTTAAAAAAAACAAAACAAAACAAACAAACATTTCTGTGGCATTAAATAGGAGACTGAGCAAATCCTAGAAATACAAGATGAGAAAAGAGCCGGATCAAATTCTGCGTAACATTTTTCAGTGAGCTCCAAAATATATACACATGAATGTCTGTGAGAACCCAGACTGACTTTATCTCTCACATTAGGCTCTAATGCAGTAATTATTTCTTTAATTACATAAGATCTGTATCATCTCTGCAAAAACATACCAGTAAAAGTTTCGGTACATGGATTTATGCCAGCTAGCCTCTTTGATGTCCCGAAGTCCGAGATCTTGAGAACACCACTATAAGTATTAATCAACACATTGTCGCCCTGGAGAACAAAAGACTCGAGTCAAAAATGTTCTTTCTTCCATTACTGTTTGTTGTTGGCTTGTAAGTCCAACAAGAAAAGGTGTCCTTAGAGCAAATAAGGACCAGTCTGTGCTCTTCGTTAATAGTTAACCTCAAGCGTGAATTCCTGACACCATTTTTGTTTACGTATTATCAATCCACAACCTGCTACTCAGGCCAGAGGGTCAAACAGGTGCCTGGTTTGAGCTGCTGTAGTTTGCAAACGGCCGGGTCTATCTGTGTTCAGCAGATATTCATGATTCCCTAGTCATTTTACTTTTTCTGTTGTTTTGCTTCTTTTCCTGGAATATTTAGGGATATGGCAAAGAAGATATGAGATCTGGGTTGATTCTGGGGATGGTAATAGTAACTTCCCTTCCACAGTCCCCCTTTGTCAGAAATTTATTAGCTCTGAATTTTCTCTTTTAAAGAGAAGCAAATAAGTTACTTAATTTTAGTTCTAACAATGAGTATATGATACTTGTGAGAAGAGGGAATCTTTTTTTTTCTTTCCCCTCTTAATCATTCATCCATTAATGTAGTAAATATCTACTGAGTAGCCAGTCTGGGCAAGGATACAAAGACTAAGCAGCCTGTAAGCGCCTCAGGCATGGGGACCCTAACCTGCCCAGTTTTGGCCTGCTGTGTTACCCCCTCCCCAGAGCACCTGAAACAGTGTCAGGCCTGCAGTGGAAGGTCAATCTTTGTTGGCTGAACATGGCTGAGAGATTTATTCCTTGAGGAGAAGAGATAAGGCGTATCAATAACTGACTTGGAGCAGAGGAGGTAGTGTCTTACATTTCTGTTCTTTCTAAGGTTGATTTATTCACGATTCTCAATTAATACTCGTAACACCCTATGACTTTTGCAAAGCAAACAGTGACCTACCAAGGAGCTTGTAAGCGTGAATCCTAGTGCATCCTACCTTTATATCCCGGTGGACTATCTGATTGTCATGGAGGTATTTTAATCCTTCAAGTATCTGCTTTGTATAAAAGCCGATTGTTTGCTCATTGTCCTTCAATGGGCCCCATTTGGACCTAAGGAGAGCCGAAAGACTTCCTGTAAAGTAGGGAGAAAGGGTGGATAGAATCTTATCAAATCAGTTCTTCAAAGCATGTTAATAGTGGAACAGTAACTTAAATTAACATTGATTGGTTATTCCTGGGGGCCCAGGAAATAGAGTGAGTATTAGATGCATGGGCTCTCACATGCTCTGAAGACACTCATTATTACAGTCAAAATAAAAGGCCACTCCGTCCCTAACTTTAATCCAAGTCACAATGATTGATACTAAAATGGTTCAGCATACTTTTATTGTCTCCTAATAAACAGCAAGCTGACGTCACAGGTCTAATTTTTAAAAAATTTTTTTATTGAGGTATAATTGACATACATTATGTAGTTTCAGGTGTACTACACAATGATGGGATATTTATATACACTGGGTTTTGATCACCACAATAAGTCTAGTTAACACCTGTCACCACACACAGTTACAAAAACATTCTTTTCTTGTGATGAGAAAGTTTAAGTTCTACACTCTTTAGCAACTTTCAAATACACAATACAGTAGTGGTAACTCTAGTCACGAGGCTGCACATCACATCCCCAGGACTTATTTTATAACTGGAAGTTTGTACCTTTTAACCCTTTTCCCCCATTTTGCCCACCCCTACCCCCCACCCCCGTGCTCTGGCAACCACCTATTTGTTTCTCTGTTATTTAGGAGCTTGGTTTTTTTGGTTTGTTTGCTTGGTATTTTTTCTTTTTTAATATTCTACTACATGTAAGTGAGATCATAGAGTATTTGTCTTTCCCTGTAAAACTTATTTCACTTAGCATAATGCCCTCATAGTTATCTGTGTTGTCGAAATGGCAAGATGTCACTCTTGTATGGATGAATAATATTTCACTGTGTATATGAAACACACCATCTTTATCCATTCATCCAATGATGGACACTTAGCTTGTTTCTGTATCTTGGCTAGTGTAAATAATGCTGCAATGAACATAATCTGATTTATCTTTTAACTTAGACAAATTAAGACCTGTAAACTGGTAAATCCCATTCAATCGTGCTCCTCTTTAAGCCCATAAAAATTTATACTTTTTTAAAGAAAGAAAAACCTCTCTTACCTCCTGGGACCTGCTCCATGAAGATTTTGATAAAGCCATTCTCACTGAAGGAGCCCAGATACTGGACAATATTTTTGTGCTTCAGATGTTTATGCAATGCTATTTCTTCATGCAGGGGCTGGGAGTATCTAAAAGACATGCCAATGTTGATGAGCTAATCGTGTAGCCAGATTTTAGTGTATAGATATAAGCAATACAAATTGAAAATATCAGCTATATGTCCATACATAAAATAAAATATGACTATCTAACATGTTTATTTCTCTAACGTAAATTCTGTGAAGTTGAAGCAGTGGTAGGTAGGGCCTGAAGAGAAATGTGTCAGGCATTGATCTGAGCCTCTTGTATACACTAACTCATTTCTCATGACAACCCCAGGAGAAGGTACTTTTAAGGTGCCCATTTTATAGATGAGGAAATTGATTGACCAGGACGATAACTAACCTGTCCAAGATCTTAAAGCTAGTAAATGACAGAGCTAAGATATTAGTCCAGGAAAACTGAAATACACCCACATAGCTCACTGTCTACATTAACATGACTTTTTATTTCACTGGCCTCGTAACATAACTCTACCATTCCAGGAGACTCTTGCCCTGGGAGATAAAAATTACAAATCACTTTCATTTTCATTCCAGAATTTACCGCAAGGTCCAGCAACTCTTGTGTAGGAAACATAAAACCATTTATATCCCAAGTCTCTTTGAGCTCCTGGCAAATCCTTATCTTACTGGGTCCATCAATTCTAATACGTCATGATTTTTTTTTTTTAACCCGTCCTATCCAGGCCTCCATGCTGAAAGACCAGCATTAAACCATCTTTCAAAATCACTTACTTGATGTATGTTGCTTTATCAGATTATACAGTGAAAGTGTTTTATATTTCTGGAACAGACAGAACAACCCTTTTGATGATTATCTGAAGTACTCTAAAGCTTCTAGACTCTTACCAGTTTTGAAGACTAACATTATATATTTATATTAATATGATTATTATATGGTAGCATGTTAGAGACCCAAAGCTATTCTCTAATTTTTTTTTTTCTGTTGTACAATGGAGGTTACAGGTATGAAAGGCACTACCACCAGCCCATAAACTACAAATGATGCCTCATTATTCCCTTTATTGCTACATACAAGAAATGCTTAGATCTTATGATGGTAAATCCATATAAACAGAATGGCTTTTTTTTTTAATAACAAATATTAGAATTGGCTAGTACGGAATAATGCTATTGTCATGAAGTTTTTCAGGATAAGCTATAAAGCTAAAGCAATTAGGAAGTTACAAAAACCCAAATTCCTTTAAGCAAACTTTTATAATCTGTAAAATATTACTCAGAGTGCTTCCAACAACCACAAAAAAATTAACTTGTATTTTAAATCTTTTGCTCATTTTATTTTTCTGTAGAACTGCTCTAGGAACTATAAAGTAGGTATTAAACTGAACCCCTTAACAGGATATCAGAGACAGCTCCATTTGGTAACTGAGACAACTTGAGAAACACAGTTATGTGGTGTTACCAATAAGATACTTAGATTGTGATTCTCAGGACATTTGTAAGTTACTTCTTCCATGGTGTTTAAAACACTAGTTAATAAGAAAACACTCAGCAGTAAGATTGCTCTCGTGATATGCATGAGATAAATTAGTAGCAATATTGGGTCTGTTCCACAGATTTAGGGCATTAAAAATGACTAAAAATCCAAAGCAAGTGATTAATTCAGTTTATGATAAGCCAAAGGGTTCTCACCTCCTGAGCCTCTACTGAAAATCAATTATGAACGTTTAAATATAAGATCCTGGAAAAGGAAATACGTCACTCTCCTGCCCCCCTCCCCCATTATGTAACCAAAGGATAGCTTAAAAGTTACAATAATAGTCTGGATTCAACCTAGCTAAGAATAAGAACTCTTCTCCAATATGAAATTGATTAGTAACACTCAGAAAGTCTCACTAAGTGAAAGGGTAAGTGTCAAGCACCAAATAAGCATGAAATGCTAATTTGTTCATGTCAATCAGTAATGTTTATCTATGGGAGTTACAAGAAAATCTTATTTCTTCTCTACTAGCCGTGACAGTGGAAAGAAGAAATGGTACAGATAATCAGAGTTACTTATATATATTTAGCTTTGAAAAATTATTAACCCATATGTATTTCCAGAGCACGTTCTGAGTCAAATCCCCACTACGTCGATCTACACCAGTGGTTCCCAGCCTTGGCTGGACATCTCACCTCCTGAAAGGGTTTTGTAAAAATAACCAATGCCTATGACCCACTCCAGAATTTCAGGGGGGGTAAAGCCTGAGCATCAGTAATTCTTAAAGTGCCCCAGTTGGCTCTAATATGCAGCAGGGTAGAGAATAACTGATGTTAAGTAAATAGTTCAGCTGTGTGTAGAATGTTGGAAGAGGAAGCCAATTTGAGCTTAACCACTAGTTGGGACATATTAGGAACCCACCACCCTTTCCCTCCTACAACTCCTCTGATCTCTAACAAAGTGTTTTTAAAGTGTGAAGGAAACAAAGAAGCAACTGTTTTTGTTGCTATGATCGTTCATTCCAGATGGCCATGCGTGGTAGATGCTGGATCATGCATTATTCACATGCATCCTATTACCTTAGCAATTGTCCTTTCTAACTGCTATTTTTTTGCATGCAACCAGGGCATATAGATGGAAACAACTTTGTGTGTTGTCTCTCACGATAACACGAGAGACGTCACTTTTGCTTCTACAGGTAATAAGGAGATGTCAGGCTCCAGCTGTTCAAGAGAAGCACTTGTCATTCGAGAGTTTTCAAACAACCAATGTTCTGCCAAATGCATCGCTACCAAACAGGACCTTTGTTGGTGTCAGTGTGCTTTGTGAATGCTCAATGGCAGCTGAATAAACTTAAGTTACAAAGGGGATTCTAAAAGTGGTTTGCTTCCAACCACCTACTTAAATTCATCTGCTGGTGGGAGGGGAAAGGCTCTTGCTAAAGGTTGGTCAGTATGCTGCAGTCATTAGATAGTGATAAGCCCGTTAAATTTTATATTGTTTCAAAATCTGTGTATGTGTTACTGAAAGATGTGGATGGAACTAGAGGGTATTATGCTGAGTGGAGTAAGTCAATCAGAGAAAGACAATTATCATATGATTTCTCTGATATGAGGAATTTGAGAGGCAGGGCAGGGGGGTCGTGGTGGGTAGGGAGGGAAAAAATGAAACAAGATGGGATCAGGAGGAGGACAAACCATAAGAGACTCTTAATATCGGGAAACAAACTCAGGGTTACTGGGGGGTATGGGGGGTTGGGGTAGGGTGGCTGGGTTAATGACACTGGGGAAGGTGTGTGCTATGGTGAGTGCTGTGAAGTGTGTAAGACTGATGATTCACAGACCTGTACCCCTGGGGCAAATAATACATTATATATTAATAATAATAATAATAATAATAATAATAAAAGAACCTATAGAAATATTTAACATTTTTAAGGTGACAAGTTTGTATATATTATCCTAGGTATTTCATTAACAATTTCTATCATCATCTCATAAGAGGGAATTCATAAATATGTCTCATGGATTAACCAAGAGGAAATCCTGCAACAGTATCACAGAAAATAAAATGAAAACCATACGTGGGGCACACAGCAACAGCTGTTTACCTACCTCACATCTGTCCTTCCATCTCTGTAGGATTTTTTTGTAGGGTCAGCTAAAAATGCTATTGGGGATCAGGGTGATCACTTTCGGTGAATGGAACAGAGGTGAAAGTATGCTGGACATTTCTGGGAAAGTTGTCTTTTTTCTTCTTCCTACCTTGAATGATAATATAGAGGCTGGAGGCAAAGCGGCCACGGAGAAAGTCACGCACTCAGGATGGAAAGGCAAAAAGAGCTGGGACCTGAGACACTGGCTGCTTTGGGAAGATGTGTTTTTCAGCTTGGGGGAGGTAACGAAGGCCTGTCTGCTGGTTTAAAGTCTGAATTGAGAATTGAAGGAAATGAGGGAATGCTGCTGAGTCCTCTGGAATGAGCCCCTGTGTACCTGGGGTCAGCGTGGCTGCTGGGGAGGGAGTAGGGGCCACCAAGGGAGGCCGAGGTCTATGCTAAGGGCTGGGGGTTTCATGCTGGTTACAATAAGGATCCACTGAAGGGTTTCAAGCAGCAGTGACATGATGTGATTTCCACTTCAGAGAGATGTCTGTGGCTTCTCCAAGGAAGGCTTGAGTAGGGAGAAAGGAAGAGTGAAGGCAGAGAATCCTTACGAGAAGGCTGCAGTAAGGATCCCGTGTGAGAGACCTGAAGGCTTAGACTGGACTTGCAGCTGTGGTGACGGGCAAGAGTGGGGAGACAGGATGTTACAGAAGCTGAGACCACAGTAGGACTTCCTGACGGAGGAGACACTGGGGCAAGGAGAGGGATCTAAAGGAATCCTAGGTTTTAGCCTGAGCAGCTGATGGACAGGATAACCTTCACTGAGGCAGGGAACACTTCAGGTGAGGACATCTGGGGGTAAAAATCCACAGTTCTGTTTTGGCCACGTTACCCTGGAAACTTACAAGTGGAGAGGCTGGGTAGACAGATGATCCAGAGAGCTTCTGAAGAAAGCTGGCCATGTAACGCAGTCACCATGGCCAGAGACAAGTGGACTTGAGTAGACTTGATCTTTTGACCCTGAGATCATGACCTGGGCTGAAATTGAGAACCAGATGCTTAACCAACTGAGTCACCCAGATGCCCCAGTTCTGGGAGATCCTATGGATATATCCTCAAAGCCATGATGTAGCCCGGCATTAAAGTTTGACCCAAAGAGGCCGATAGTAACAATGGGCTCAATCCAGTCCTCTCTCTTTCAGTTTGAATACACAACCCATAAAGAATGCATGTAGTTGATGGAGGAGCTCTATCTTACGGAGAGAAGATGTAAGGGAAGCCACGGGGCAGCAGGAATCATGAGACTGAGACAACAGAGAATTACTGGTTAGAGAAACAAACCACAGAACAGAGGACCAGAGCAGGGAGCAAAAGAAAATTCTGCGAGCAGAGCTGTTCCATGCCCTCAACAACCTTCTTGTTCCTAAAAACCCTGCCATTTTCTACACAGCCAAACTATGTGTGGTTCACACCATTTCCTCAAATAGTTCTGTTCTTTTCTCTTTCTTTTCCTTCTGCTATTGCCCTAGGCATTGGATATACTGTTTTGTTCTTTCCAGTCTTCTTATTTTTCAGTTTTAGAAGTTCTTTTTTCTTTCTCTCTCTCTCTCTCTTTCCCTCCCTCCCTCCCTCCCTTCCTTTCTTCCTTCCTTCCTTCCTTCCCTCCCTCCCTTCCTTTTTAAAAGATTTATTTATTTGACAGAGAGTGGGGGAGGAGCAGAAGGAGAGGAAGAGGGAGAGAATCTTAAGCAGACTCCCTGCTGAGCGTGAAGCCTGACATGGGACTCTATCTCACAACCCTGAGATCATGACCTGAGCTGAAATTGAAATGCTTAACCAACTAAGTCACTGAGACACCCCAGTTGTGGAACTTCCTGAGGACATATCCTTGAGCTCAGAAAGGGAACCGTGTCCAGCCCAGCAAAGGCCTTCTTCATTTGTTAGTGATTTTGATCTCTAGCACTTCTTTGATCCTTACTTAGGATTTCCATCTCAGCTTACACTCCCTCTGTTTCTGTACACCATCTACTTTACCCAATAGAGCGTGCAGCATATTAAAGTTGTTTTTAAATTCCTGGTCTGATTGTTCCAATATCCCTGCCATATCTGAGTCTGGTTCTGATGCTTGCTCTGTCTCTTCAAACTGTAGGGGCACCTGGGTGGCTCAGTGGGTTAAGCCTCTGCCTTTGGTTCAGGTCATGATCTCAGAGTCCTGAGATCGAGCCCTGCATTGGGCTCCCTGCTCAACAGAGAGCCTGCTTCCCCCTCTCTCTCTGCCTTTCTGCGTACTTGTGATCTTCTACCTCTCTGTCAAATAAAAATAAGTAAATAAAATAAAACAAACAAACAAACTGTGTTTTTGTCTTTTGGTATGCTTTGTAATTTTTGTTGAAACTCAGGCATGATGTATTAGGCAAAAGGAACCCCTGGAGGGGAAGCATTCTATAGTCTTCTGCTTAGGTCTCAGCCTCTTCAGGAGCCTGTGCCACTGGGCTGGGAGCCTCACAAATGCTTTGCAGTCTCCCTTCTCCCCTGTCCCCTGCTGCCCTCAGCTGGGACAGGATGGCTACAGTGGCAAGAGTTGGGTATTTCCTTTCCCCCGCTGGTTAGGCTCTGATAACACTCTCATAGGTTAGGGCCTGGTAAAAATAGCCTCTTTGAGGTCAGACCTTGTTAGGAAGAACAGAGCTGTGGCATATTTCAAAATGGTTCCTCTCCCTCTTCTCCCCTGCTGGAAGCATGAGGGATTTTTTCTCCAATATCACTGTAAGGGTCTGGTAGGGCTTCTGGAGGCAAAACTCACAAAAGTGTGCCCCACTTCCCATGACTGTTTCTCCAAGCTTGGGGGCAATGGCTTGTCCTGTGACTTCCCTTTTCCAGTGGATTCCAAAATTTTTAGTTTGGTCTTAGTTTGGTCAGTTTTCCACTTGTTAAGATGGAGGGATGACTTCCAAGCTCCTTAGGTGCAAAATTGGACACTGGAACCTGTGGTTCAAACCATTTCTGATCCTGCTTACTCCCCATCTATCCATCTAATACATCTAGTACATTCTTTGACACATCTGAGCCCAAGACGCCCAGGCCATTGTCTTTTCTACTCTTTAGAAGTCCTGTCCTTGTCACCTCTGAGACGCCGTCCTTTCCCACCAGAGGGCTGTGCTTAAGTCACTGACTGATGCAGCAGCTAAACCTCAGAGGGGGCTGATTAAGAATTAAGACACTGGAGTTTTCAGACAGAGTTTCATTAATTAGAATATCACCAAAACATTGTCTAAAATGCTGTAAACAATCCAAAGTACTTTGAAAACAGCGTTTATTAGCCACAATTACTGTACCTGCTGTCTCTCTCTGGGATTTCCTTTATAGCGATTCTGACTTGATTGCTCAGGTCTCGGCCTGCGTAGACGATCCCGTAAGTGCCTTTCCCTAAAACGACTCTGTCACCATTCTCGTCATATTCATAGTCATACTTCCAAAAAAAAAAATGGGGGGAACAGAAGTTAAAACATCAGCTGCATTCCACATTTTAAACATCAACTTTTTCCAAGAGCATTTTCCCTTTTTTAATCAAATGGCTTTAACAAGCAAAACATGATGACACTCTGAGCTGCAGATCCGACAGCCAAACACTGGACCGTCTCAACACAGAGCGCAGAGTGTGTTCATGTTCTCACAGTTGCTATGAACACAGTAGGGCCTACATATTCAAATCCAGAAAAGTGCTTCTTCCAAAGCCCACTTGGATTCTTTTATCCACTAACTCCTGTTTTTCACAGATCCAGGCGATGAGTATGATTAGCAATAATGCCTATCAAGATCTATAACAGCTAATTGATCTTTCTTTTATTTCTCAGCTTTTTTAAAAAATTTATTTATTTGTCAGAGAGAGAGGGAGAGTGAGAGAGCGAGCACAGGCAGACAGAGTGGCAGGCAGAGGCAGAGGGAGAAACAGGCTCCCTGCCGAGCAAGGAGCCCGATGTGGGACTCGATCCCAGGACGCTGGGATCATGACCCGAGCCGAAGGCAGCCGCCCAACCAACTGAGCCACCCAGGCGTCCCCCTATTTCTCAGCTTTTGATACTGTCCAAGTATTTCATACTCTGCCAACAGAATAAAGCCACTGGAAAAAAAAAGGCTTTGGGCAAGAAGAAAAATTTTGAGGTCTTCTGCTTTGACAGTGATAAAATAAGGATTATTTTTCCTTCACCCTCAATTCCCAAGACCAAAATACATTTTGAAAATGATACCAGTTTCATTAATCCACTCATGGGTTTTTTGTTTCTATATCATTATTTCTTCTCTAATCTTTATTATTTCCCTTCTTCTTTAGGCTTTAGGCTTTATTTGTTGTGCCTTTTCTTTTCTTTATTTTTTTTAAAGATTTTATTTATTTATTTACAGACAGAGATCACAAGTAGTCAGAGAGGCAGGCAGAGAGAGAGAGGAGGAAGCAGACTCCTGCTGAGCAGAAAACCTGATGCGGGGCTTGATCCCAGGACCCTGGGATCCTGACCTAAGCCGAAGGCAGAGGCTTTAACCCACTGAGCCACCCAGGCACCCCTGCTGTGCCTTTTCAAGCTCCTTTCAATGTAAGGTTAGGTTATATATTTCAGATTTTCTTGCTTCTTGAGGTATGCCTGTATTGCAACACACTTCTCTCTTAGAACAATACTGGAGGCATTACAATTCCAGGTTTTAAGCTATATTAGAAAGCTGTAGTCATGAAGACAGTATGGAACTGGCACAAAAACAGACACATAGGTCAGTGGAACATAATAGAGAACCCAGAAATGGACCCACAACTATATGGTCAACTGATCTGCAACAGAGCAGGAAAGAATGTCCAGTGGGAAAAAGTCTCTTCAACAAATGGTGATAAGAAAAATGGACAGCCACATGCAGAAGAATGAAACTGGACCACTTTCTAACATCATACACAAAAATAAATTCAAAATAAATGAAAGACCTAAACGTGAAACAGAAAACTATTAAAATCGTAGAGGAGAACATGAGAAACCTCTTCGACAGGCCGGAGTAACTTCTTTCTAGACACTAGGAGGCAAGGGAAACAAAAGCAAAAATGAACTATTGGGACTTCCTCAAGATAAAAAGCTTCTGTGGGTGCCTGGGTGGCTCAGTGGGTTAAATCTCTGCCTTTGGCTCAGGTCATGAACTCAGGGTCCTGGGATCGAGCCCCACATTGGGCTCTCTCTCTGCCTGCCTCTCTGCCTACTTGTGATCTCTCTCTGTCAAATAATAATAATAAAAAAAAGATTAAAAACCTGTATAGTGAAGGAAACAATCAACAAAACTAAACGGCAGTCTACAGAATAAGAGAAGATATTTGCAAATGACATATTCTGATAAAGGGTTAGTATCTAAAATATATAAATAACTTATACAACTCAACACCCCAAAAAACCAAATAATCCAGTTAAAAAATGGGCAGAAGACATAATTAGACACTTTTCCAAAGAAGACATCCAGATGGCTAACAAACACGTGAAAAGATGCTCAACATCACTCATCATCAGGGAAAGGCAAATCAAAACCACAATGAGATACCACTTCATACTTGTTAGAATGGCTAAAATTAACAACGTAAGAAACAACAGGTATTGGCAAGGTTGCAAAGATGAAGCTTTGCTTCATAAAGATGAAGCTGGCAAAGGTTGCATGTGGATGAAGCTAGAGTATACTATGCTAAGTAAAATAAGCCAGTCAGTGAAAGGCAAATGCATATGATCTCACTCAGATGTGTAATTTAAGAAAGAAAACAGATGAACATATGGGAAAGGGGTGGGGTGGGGGGAAGAGAGGGAAACAAAACATAAGAGACTCTTTAACGATGGAGAACAAACAGAGGGTTGATGGAGGGAGGTGAGTGGGGGATGGGCCAGATGGGTGATGGGTATTAAAGAGGGCACTTGTGATGGACACTGGGTGTTGTATTTAAGTGATGAACCACTGTATTTAAGTGATGAACCACTGAATTCTACTCCTGAAACCAATATTGCCCTATATGTTAACTAAAATGTAATTTTAAAAAAATGAAAAATAGGAGGAAAATTTTAATCTTTGATGTAAAAAGGAAATATCTATAGCCCTAAACCCCAAGCTGTCAAGCGTCTCAGTCTAATATGGAAAACTGATCAAAATAAAAGGGGTTTAGAGGGTATTTGGTAGAGACCTCCTGGGATGTGCAGGAGTCATCCAAAAAGACCAATTTTTGGTGTCAGACTGGAACTACCAGGTCTAGCCCATGTCTCTGCAGAAACCCAGTGTAAAACTACACACAACAGGAGATGAGCTCTTTCTACTGCCTACATTTTCTGTAGCGCAAAGCAGGCAGTCCATTGCTGGATTCAACTCACAGGAGGGTTTGAGTTGCGTTAGAAAAATTATTAAAAAATTTTTTTAAAAGATTTTATTTATTTATTTGACAGAAAGAGACAGCGAGAAAGAGGGAACACAAGCAGGGGGAGTGGGAGAGAGAGCAGCAGGCTTCCAAGCGACCAGGAGACCAGGAAGCCAGACGCAGTGCTCTATCCCAGGACCCTGGGATCATGACCTGAGCTGAAGGCAGCTGCTTAACCAACTGAGCCACCCAGGTGCTCCTTGCTAATGTTTTATTGAGGATTGTTGCATCTATGTTCATCAGATATTTGCCTGAAGTTCCGTTCCCTGCTTCCTTCCTTCTTCCCCTCCCTCCCCACCTCTCCTCTCCTCTTCCTTCTTTCCTTCCTTTCTTCCCTCTTTCTTTCAAGTGTCTTTATTTGGTTCTGGTATCAGGGTAATGCTTACCTCATAGAATGAATTGGAAGCCTTCCTTCCCCTCCCTGACCCCCCTTTTTTGGACAATAATTTGAGAAGAATAGGTAATACCTTCTCTTTAATGCTTGGCAGAATTCACCTGTGAAATGATCTGGTGGTGGGCTTTTTAAAATTTTTTGAGACTTTTTGATTACTGACTCAATTTCATGGCTAATAATTGGTCTGTTTAAATTTTCTATTTCTTCCTGATTCAGTTTTGAAAGGTTTTCTGTTTCTAGGTACTTACTCATTTTTTCCGAGGTTGTCCGATTTGTTGGCATATAGTTGTTCATAATATTCTCTTATAATCTTTCGTATTTCTGTGGTATCAGTTATTTCTCCTCCTTCATTTCTGATTTATTCTACTCCTCTTTGTTCTTTTTTCCCCTTTTCTCTTTCTTCCTTTCTTTCTTTAATGAGTCTTGCTAAAAACTTATCAATTTTGTTGGTCTTTTCAAAGAACCAGTTCCTGGTTTTACTGATTTATCCTATCGTTTTTTTTTAAGTCTCTATTTCATTTATTTCTGCCCTAATATTTATTATTTCCTCTTTCTACTGGAGTTGGGCTTGATTTCTTTTTTCTAGTTCTTTTAAGTATAAGGTTAGGTTGTTTATTTGAGATATTCTTGCTTCTTGAGGTAGGCCTGGATTGCTACAATCTTCCCTCCCAGAACAGCTTTTGTTGCATCCCAAAGATTTTGGACTGTTGTATTTTCATTTTCATTTGTCTCCATGCATTTTAAATTGTCTTTTCGATTTTTTTAAAAAAAATTTTATTAGCATGTCATGTATTATTGGCCCCAGGTGCCAGGTTTACACACTTCACAGCACTCACCAATAGCCATCCCCAATGTCCATAACCCAGCCACCCTGTCCTTCCCCCACACTCCCCAGCAGTCTCTTCGATTTCTTGATTGAGCCCTTATTGTTCAGTGGCATGTTATTTAGCCTCCATGTACTTGTGTTCTTTCCAGAATTTTTCATGTGATTGATTTCTAGCTTCATACCATTGTGGTCAGAAAAGATGCATGATATGATTTCAATCTTTTTGAGTTGATTGAGACTTGTTTTGTGGCTTAATGTGATCTATTCTGGAGAATGTTCTATATGCACTTCAAAAAATAAGTATTCCACGTTTTGGGGATGGGATGTTCTAAATATATGTTAGGTCCATTTGGTCCAATGTCTCATGTAAAGCCACTGTGTCCTTGTTGATTTTCTGTCTTGATGATCTATCCACTGAAGTAAGTGGGGGATTAAAGTTCCCTACTATTATTGTATCAATTTCTTCCTTTATATTTGCTATTAGCTGCTTTATGTATTTAGGTGCTCCAGTGTTGGGTTCATAAATATATGCAATTTTACAACCTCTTGTTGGACTGCTGCTTTTATCATTATGTAATATCCTTTTTTGTCTCCTTAGTCTTTATTTTAGTCTCTTTTGTTCAATATAAATATTGCTATCCCAGGATTCTCTTTGGTTCAATTTGCATAGTAAATGTGTTTTTCTATCCCCTCATTTTCAATCTGCAGGTGTCTTTAGGTCTGAAGCGAATCTCTGGTACGCAGCACGTAGACGGGTCTTGCTTTTTTACATAGTCACCCTATGTCTTTTGCTTGGAGCATTTAGTCCATTTATATTCAAAGTAATTTTTGAGCTATGTAATTACTGCCATTTTGGTACTTGTTTTATGGTTGTTTTTGTAGTTCTCTGTCCCTTTCTTCTTTTGTTCTCTTCCCCTGTGGTTTGATAGCCTCCTTTGGCGATATGCTTGGGTTCCTTTCTCTATATTGTTTGTGTATCTATGGCAGGTTTTTGATTTGTGGTTGCCATTAAGTTCATACATACCATCTTATGCACATAGCAATCTATATTATCCATGAAAACAGAAAGTGGGTTCTGGTACTGGCAATATGACAGACTTGGTATTTAGAAGACTTCCTGCTAAAAACCCTTCCGTAAAATAAAACAGACACACTTTTTCTTTTTTTTTTTGAGGGACTGAGAGAGACAGCGAACACCCAAGTGGTAAGGGAAGGGCACAGGAAGTGGGAGAGAGACTCTTAAGCAGGCTCCATGCTTAGTGTGGAGCCTGACTCAGGGCTTGATCTCAGATGCCTGAGATCATGACCTGAGCTAAAATCAAGAGTTGGACGCTTGACCAACTGAGACACCCAGACACCCCCAAATAGACACACTTTTAAATGTCCAGCAGGGCTTACAAAAGAGTAAAGGCTGCCAGGATCTGGAAATAAAGAGAAAGTGGACCACTTGAGAGTAATCATAACTGATGTTCCTGCAGCCCAAGGTGTGGGGATGAAGGCTGGGCTTTTAGTCTCATTAATTTTGGGCAGGGGTTGGCAAATGTTGTCTCCAAAGAGCCAGATATTGAATACTTTAAGATTTATGGGCCATACGATCTCTGTGGCAACTTCTCAACTCTGCCATGTAGCACGAGTTCAGTCAATATATAAATGGACGGGCATGGTTGCATTCCAGTAAAACTTCATTTACTAAGGGTAGTGGCAGGCTGGATTTGACCTTTGGGCTATAGTCTGTCAACCCCTTTTCTAGTACTTTTGTCTTAATGCCCATGAAGAGATATGAAACAGGGCCTTGTGCCTATACCAGGTGAAGAGCTGGGTCCTTGAAATCAAGGGTTCTTGAAGGACTGTAACTTGATGAAAGGGTATATTAGAATAAAGTCAGCCCACTTGCCCATTGCAGTGGGAAACAAAAATACAGCTCATCTGTCTTAAATTAAGCTCTAGGTGGACAAAAACAATACTTTCTGAATACTTTCAACGACAGGCTGATCCTTATGCTGGTTTAGTTCAAATTTACACTTATTAGGATACCATAATTGGTCTTGAGCCTGGGACATCCCTGGAGTGCTAGCAAAAACAAAGCAAAAACATTTTAAAGGGAGACTCCCTTAAGATGGACTATGAAGGATTTGTACTCATAATACATCATTGAAATTGAGCTCACAGCCCCCAATTTTAAAACATATAAGGAAATAATTCACTGCCCGTGAGTTAGCAGATTTGTAAAATATCAGTCTTCCTAAACTTCATAAAGTAAATGACACAAAAACTTTAAAATAAGTACACTTAACATAAAGATATAAAACAAGAAATCAAAAAAGCAGGAGAAAAGGAAACGACATTCTAAAAAAGGCCAGGCAGATCTGAGACAGAATCAAACATAACTTCCAGAAACTGAGCCCTAAGTAGGAAAAATAAAAAATATATTCACACGCAGACATAGTACAGGGAAATTACAAAACGAAAAGAAAGCAGAAGATCAAAAGGGAAGGAACATTAAAAAGGACAAATTACCTACAAAGGTAGTAATCCGATCACTCTGCAAACTCTCTAGGGTACACACACTTGACTTGAGGGACCATAGTCAAGGAAGATGAGGAAAATGTGGTTTTGTCATTACCAGCTTCAGTTTATTTGTTTCCAACAGGTTTCTAAGCTCTGACAGAAGGCAATTAGTTGTATTCCCCTGGGGAAAACTATGCCCAATAGCAAGCCGGGACTGGGTGTGCACTGGCCTCCCTATCATGGACCCTTCTCTGGCTAGGGACAGACGCCATGCTCTGGAAGGGACACATCTTACCTTTCCACTGGCAACACTGTACCCAATGTACATAAAAGAATACTCCTGTTCTGGAGGTCTCATGCAAGGCTGAAGACTGTCCTAGTCCAGAGCAGAACATCAGTCATGTTTTCAGGGTGAGGGAATAGGGAATAGGAATCATTTAGCCATTTCCTCAGACTAGAAGATAACACGGGGCTCCAGCAAAGAGGCAGCAAAAATAGTCAAAAAATTCCACCAGAAAGAGCCCAAGACTCCACACCCAATTCCTGTGGCCCAGACTTCTACCGTGCTGTGCCACACATGCTGGAAATATACCAGTCAGGACCCAGGTCAGCAGAACGCGGGGCAGGGACCATCACCAAAGGTGCTTATCTTTGCTAGCGTGCCCTATCAATTGTAGAGAAACCTGCACACTGAGACCTAGTACACCTTACATTATTATAATGCTTTATAATTTAAAAGAAAAAAAATGTCCATAACCTATCTCATTTGATGGTCACAATAAACCTGTGTCATAGTAGGGAAGGTCTATGATTAGCTTCAATTTACAAATGATCAGAAATATCTTTTCCAGTGAATCAATCAGAGCTGTCGTTTATACCCAGCTCATGATCCCTGATTCAGTGTTCTTACCACTACCATTGTTGTAGGGATATTCTTACTTCGTTTCCAAACACCATTACGATACAGACATTCCAGTGTGTCATGAATATTCACGGGAACATTCATTCTCTTATTCAAACAGATATCTGGGAGACAGCTGGTGCCCATCTGAGATTCCATTCTTGCCTTTCCCTTCCTCCCCATATCCAGCTGATTGCCAAATGCTATCAGGTGTATCTGCTCTTGCCTTCAGTCAAGCCTTCCATGCTTTTCTGCTGTACTAATTCTACAGACTCTTAACTGGCTTTTCCTTTTCCCCTCCTCTCCTGTTCCCTGATCTTTAAGATGACAGTGAGTTTTCCAAAGTTCAAACTTCCAAAGTGAGCTTTCAATGTCAGTACCACTGCCTCTGCTTTCCTAAAAGGTTTCTCATTACTTTCAGAATCAAAGCCGAACTCCTCAGCACGGGATAAATGCCCTTCGGCTTCTTTGTGCTGCCTCTGTGCCCAACCTTCTCTCTCAACAATCTCCTTCAAAATCTCTCAGTGACGTTCCCGAGATCTTTGTGCCTTTCTACGGGCTGTGTTTTCTACCTAGGTAATTCTGCCTTATCTTTCAAAACCAAGTTGGAAGAGGCTTTCCTGAACTGCCTACCTGACCCTCAAGAGCTGGGTTACTTTCTGGTCTGATGTGCTTCCAAGGCTTTCTGCCCTTACTCATGCTTTGGTAACCCTTCCTTCTCTTGCTCAGTCTGCATCCCCGTCTTGACTCTGAGCTTTGTGAGAGCTACAATTTATCTTTAATTGTTCTACCTCTAGTCTTGGCAGTATTTGGTTTGCAGATGCTCAGTAATTATTTACTTAACTGATTAATCGGGATATAGAAAACTTGAAGAGAACCACTTTTTTTTTTTTTTTAAATAAACTGGGTGCCAAAACAAAACACTGAAAATCCGCATCAGTTTATTCTTGGTTGAAAGGAGTTTTGCCACACGGATATTTATACAGTGTGGTGAAGAATATATCAACCTCCATGAGGCTGCCCGAGTTTTAGCTCCCCTCTGGAATCCAAAGCATCAAAAGACTTTTCTCTTTTTAAAAGATTATTTGTTAGGTATGGCAGATGATTCCTGTTGAACAAAATAGTCACAGTAAAAATCGAAAGGGCTTTTCATAAAACCAAAGTGACTGACAACCATTCCAGGGAGTAATTGCTACTTCATTTAAAAAATTTCTTCTTTCTATTCTGACCATATAGACATATAAATTGGAAAGGCAGATTTGAGGAGACTAGCCTGGTCTATAAGTCAAAAAAAGTAGAACAGAGCTGGCCCAGGAAAGAAAAGGTGTGTTAAATTAGAAACATGGAAAATGTTAGGGGTAGAGGAAAGAGTGTTTTAAAAAAACAAAAGGTAAGAATACACTGCTTATATACTCTGCATTCTATTTCTATGGCAATAAGTTAGTGAATTAGACTGTTGCTAAGGGAAACAACTGCATCTCGAAGCAATGATGGGAATACTTCTAGAATCATCTCTCTATTGTTGCCTGCCCAGAACAATCTAAGTCTGGTACTGGAAAACGAATCAGCGTAGGAAGACAATATTGACAAGGCCAAACAACAAAGTGGTGATTCACTTAGTTCCCGTGCTGTCAAGGGACCTACAGTAACACAGCCAACTTCCAAAGGCCATGCACTTCCCTCTGGGGCTTAATTACATTAGGTGAGTGGTCACCTCAAAGACCCAAAGGATAACTTCATCAATTTTCAGTCTGTATTGCCTTCTTAATATGTAAATGTCAAAAACATTAATAACGATTAATAACATTAATAAAATGCTACAAATACTTAGGTTCAAATAACCAGTTTGATAGATCTCTTCTCCCTCCAGACTTTAGTCAAATATCACCTTCTCAGTGAGCCTTCCTCTGCTTATTGGTCTAAACTTGCATGCTCTGTTACACTGTAACTTTCTGACCCCTTTCCTACTTAATTTTTCTCCTTAACACTGATCATTATCAAACATGCTATGTATTTTACGAATTTATGTTGTTTATTGCTGGTCTTTCACTAGGATGTAAGCTCAGTGAAGGCAGGGATTTTTCTCAAAATTTTCTCTCTTGTATCCCCAGCAGCTAGGATAATGACTACCACATGATAGGTGTGAATAAATATTCATTGAATGAAGTGAATTTATACCTATCAATGTGGTATAAAGATGAGTTTAAGCTGAAAACATGTGAATCAATAGTGGCTGCATTAAAAACCCTTATCTAAAACATTTTTGGCTGGCTTAAACAAAGCCTCCTGAAAATACAGCTGCCAAAATCCCCTCTCTGGGAGGTTTAGGACCATTCGTAACTAGATGAGATATTACATAAACAAAACCTTGCCAAAACGTTCTGTGCCTTCCACTTTTTCCTCATTAGTTTCCCACCACATGCTTTTTCTTAAAGTCCTATGAAGGACTTTTCTCAAGAGGATAAGCAAAGGTAACTCAAGCTGATCAGAAGCCACTTTAAGGCTCCCATATACCTGAATAAACCTTGCCTTTTCTCTTGTTAATATGTCTTCTTTCAGTTAATTTGCAGGCCCCCAATCACAGGACAGTTGATAGAGGAAAAAGTTTTGTTTTTTTTTCCTTCCCAACTGAAGGAAAGAATGAGTGACAAATTGGTACTCATATCATACAGCACCGTAAGGAATATATTTTCTCAGTGCAGTAAATGTGGGCGTTGAGCTTCAGATATGTGCAAAATAGAAATGGGATGTTAAAGACAAACAAACCAATGTGCTGATGATTCCAAATTGATTTCAATGAATTCTAAACCGTAATTCACTGTTAATGTTTGTGAAGCAAATCATCAGAAAAGGAAATGGTAAGATATTTCATCATTCTGCAGATGTTTACGTCAAAGGAAAATGTTCCTTTTATCCTGCTTGTCTCCACTTCACCCCTCAAGGGGTCAACTTTCTCTTTCTGCACACTAGAAAGTACACGGTGCACACAGGTGCACAGGGCCAGGCACTATGATTGCTTCAGGTTCAGGTCAGCCATGTGTCCATTTTGATGCAACAATGAGGTACACATGAATATATGAGAAAGAGAGATAAAGAGGAAAAGAGATGGCAGGAGGGAGGGAAAGAGAGGGAGGCGGAGGTTCGGAGAGGTGGAGTGTATGTATGTGTTTGGGAGAGGAGCGAGGAGGGAGACACACTATATTTTGTATTGAGGGCCAAAAGGACCTTGAGAATTTGTGTCTGGCATTTTTTCCTCCATGGAGATAAAAACAGAAGAGATGAAAAGAGAATGAGTCAATAATGCCTTGGTTATAATATGCAGCTGGATTATGGTGTTCATTCTTTCATTGACTTAACACTGAACAACTTCCAGGACAGTGTCACAGCACGTACTCTGTCCCTTCCAATCCATAGCCCTCTCCCCCAGTTTGTGATATTATCAAATAATCCTGGCTTTATCACACACCACCTTCGAGCCCTTCCAAGCCTTCTGATCTAATTGAACTACTTCTGCTTAGATGCCTCATACCATGTGAGACAATGTGATTAGAAAGGAAACAGAGCCACAGCCCTGTCCTGGGATGTCCATAGTCTGGCGTGGGCTACAAATTTACAATGCAGTGAGAAGAACTGAGGCAGAGGAGGGGGCCCGAAATGCTAGAAGAGCAGAGGAAAGTGAAAGGTAGTGTTGAGAAATGACACTTGACTTGTATCTCAAAAAATGAGGATGCAGTCACCAGGTGGGACAAAGAAGAAAAGGCATGTGGAGTTGGGCATCTGTGGATCAAGCCCAGGGGCAGAAAAGCTTAGTCCTCTGCAAATGGAAGAGTCTGGTGATCCCAGCCCACGAGGTGGAAAGGCAAGGCTATGTTCCAGCCAGAGGGCCACGAACACTGTATCTGAGGAAACCTTCTACAGAGAGTAGCATCAAAGGTTTTTAATGAGAGGAGTCGCAGGATAAAATCGTGTGAGAGACCTCTCTGATGATTACAGAGATGCATGCTGATGGCAGGAGAGAGATGAGGCCACAGGAGTGGTGGTAAAGACCTGAGATGGGGGAATGACAGAGAGGATTAGGTAACTGGGCTGGAGACACACTGTGGTGTGAGGAAGATGAGAGGCAGAACAAGGGTTTCTCCCAGGAGGCTGCTGGGTAGATGCCCAAGGTATTAGTGAAACTATGTAAAGCTGAAAACAAAATAGGGACCACAGCTGATATACGTATTAGAATTCTTAGAGTTAACGGCAATCCAGTGTTCAATGATTTCAATATAACTTTACTGAACCATTAAATTATTTAAGATACAGATTCCTTGCCTTTCCATGTCAGAGGAAAGTCCTCTGAAAGTGGGACTGATCTATATTTGAAATAACCTTGCATAGTTTGTACTAAGCTTGAAAAACTATACGAATTTGAGCTAGGAAAGCATATTTAAGGTGTTCTTGGTCCACTCACACTTGAGGAATCCAATCATTTTAGCCCAGCCAAAACTATGAATTTTGTCCAAAGTTATAAAACTGGCCATTAGCAAAGTTAGAACGAGAGCCCATGGCTCCTGACCTCCACACAGCAATTTCAGTAGAGTCAGGCTTGATCAGTTGAAGAAAGCTGCAGACCATGACCGGAAGGAGGCTGAATCCCTCCCACAACTGTACTGCTTCAAAGAAACCTTATGAGTCAAATAAAAAAGAAAAGTAGATCTTAATATGGGGTTCAGATTAGAAGTCTGTCAAACATCCAGAAATCTAGGGATTAGCTTCAAATTTGTAGTTTATAGAACTACGTTGATAGTTGAAGTTTGCCAATGTTGACAACACCCTAAGTGAAGTTAACATTAAAGAACGTTTCACCTTTTCAACATTTTAATTTTGCTGTGGGCCTGGCTTCCCAAAGGCTTCATAATAATTGACACATGCATTGAAACAACTTTAGTTCTACCCACAGCTGAGGTGATGATAAGAAAGCAACTATTCTGCATATAAATCTTAATCGCCGTGTAAAGATGGTCTCTAAGTTTACACTATCACGAGGAGGAAGTAGAGGAATTATGTTTTGTGTGTCATTCACGCGCTGATGGTTGAGTCTAGTTTGTGATAATGAAATTAAAGAATTTTCTTTTTTTTAAAAGATTTTATTTATTGATTTGACAGAGAGACAGAGATCACAAGTAGGCAGAGCGGCAGGCAGAGAGAGAGGGGGAAGCAGGCTCTCTGCTGAGCAGAGAGCCCAATGCCGGGCTCGATCCCAGGACCCTGAGATCCTGAACTGAGCTGAAGGCAGAGGCTTAACCCACTGAACCACCCAGGTGCACCTAAAGAATTCATTTTCATCAAATATTTAGAACACCAATAAGATCATTTTAAATTAAGAATGTTGAAGATATATAAGAAATGTAATCATGAAGTTATCAAAAGTTAGGCAAAAATTTAAGTTCAGGCTATTTAGTGACTCATCTCCCCAAGGTGCTCTGGCTACCAAGGGACACTCAGTGAGAGGGAGAGTGAAGACAGACGTCCCCATGTTCACAGCCCAGAACATCACCGCAACCTGTTTATTACTATTGTGCCCACAGAACACTGCCACCCCACACTCCACCCAACACATGAATGCCAGCAAGGTCACTTCTTGGGGTTTAATGGAAAACTACCCACAACACTTAAAATAAGTATGCTTGAATTCACTATATATGCTATACAGTACACTGGGAATACTGTAGAAACCATTCTGTGTCCAAGATTTTAAATTATTCTGAGAGCATGCGAAGGACAGAGTGGAAGAGTGTTTTTCTAACATTAAAAGAATAGAATCCCTGTACTTCCTCGAGAGGGGTGGGTTAGGAGCACTCTGATGCATCAGCAATACTGTGTAAGCTGGTTTCTGTGAGGTCCGCCCAGCAACTATAAAACCCTCCGGCTCTTCCTATGGAGAATCTGGAACCTTCCCTTCCTTATTTGGTTGGTGACTGTTCTCGGTGCTTGCAGACAGACTGCCTGACCAGAAAGAGCCCCACACAGCCACCCTATTTATTACTGTATCCAGATCAAAGGATCTTGATTCTGTATCTTTGTGGAAGCTCCTTAAAAAGTGATCTACCTATGTTTTTTTGTTTTTGTTTTTTTGTTTTTTACATTATAGGAAACCAAGTCTTAGAAAAATCAACTGGCAAAATTTATCACAAATTCTAAGGCTGTTAGACCTGTGTTATGCTATGAATATGGTTAAAGTGGTTTCTGGAGTAGAGTCCAAACTGTGAATTTAATCAATTAAGAAGACCACGTTGTCTTATATGGTGACCACAACCTGGCTATGCTCTGTGTAATTTTGGTAAGACGGATTTAGTTCCTTAAAAAAGGGCAGAAAACACAGGATGGCTCTCACTGGTTTAAAAAAGCCAGCATTTTATGACATTGCAGCAGAACTTTATGGATTTTCCAGTCTACCCACTTCATCATTTTATATTTACTAATGAAAGTATTTCATTTTCATTGTCTTTGCTGCCTTTTACCTTAGTCATTGCTGTGTATCAAGTGACTAAATTTAAACCAAATAAACACAAAGATAATGAGGTCTACTCAAGGAGCACTGATGTAGGAACCAAGAGATCCAATTCCTAACAAAATCACTTGAATAAGAAAATAAAAGTTGTAAAATATAAAACATATACAAGTAAATATTATCTATTCTTCTTATAGGCAATAAGCTAATGCATGGGGGAAAAATTTTCCCCCCAAATTAGGTCCTATCATTTTTTTATAACTTTAATGAAAGAGCCTTAGGCTTACCTAGGAACATCAAAGCTAGAGAACTGCTAGATAATTATAGAACTTAACTCTGAACAGAGTTAACACTTGGTTATTATATTTAAATTCTCCTTCAACTGCTACCCTATGACTTCAGTGTTTTTATAAAGATTCTAGTATGTGGGATGACGTTATCAAAGTGACCTAATAAATAAGTATGCCAGACAGGCTGGTGCTCTAGCTTCCTCAGTTTCACTTTAACATTAGAAATGACATTTTCAGGATTGCTTGGATTCTGAATTTTTTCTCAAGTCCAGCACTGGGCAGGGCTTAGAGAAAAAGCTGGCCTACTGTCACGCCTGGAGGAGGGTCAAGCATGGGGGTCAGCCCTCTTCGGACACACCACACGGTCCTTACAGAGATGAAAGGCTCTTTATCAGCGAGAAGCCACGAAAAAAAAAAAAAAAAAAAAAGGACACCAGTGTCCCTGAGGCAGAAGTCAGAGGACTGGGCTTGAGAGGAACAGTATTTCGGGCGACTTATTACCTTCTCTCTGTATTCCATAAATCTTCCGTTGGTCCAGGTCCTCTGTGTAGCACACAGAGGAAGACCATGGCCAGTCGTGCCACTCAGAATTTTCACTGAATTTTGCTTGTTTGAATTGCACATACCTCAGAGGAGCATTAAAAACTGCGAGGCACTGTGGCCTGTGTGTGGCGTGTAAATCAGAATCCTCAGAGATAAAGCATAGTTACTATCAGGTAAGCAAAACATAAAAACTCAGTTTCCTAAGTAAGAGTTCTCCAATGTTTGCTTTTTAGCTTTTTTTTTTTTTTTTTTTAAGATTTATTTATTTGAGAGAGAGAGAGTGCGCGGACAAGCCTGCCTCTCTGAGCAGGGGGAGGGGTAGAGGGAGAGGGAGAAAGCAGACTCCCTGCTGAGTGGGGAGCCAGACATGGGGCTCCATCCTAGGACCCTGAGACCACAACCAGAGCCAAAATCAAGAGTTGGGCGCTCAACCTACTGAGCCTCCCAGGCGTCCTTTACAGGTCTTTTTTTAAACAAGGAATTCCAGAAGCTGCCTTCAGCATTAAGGGAAAGCTCACAGACTCTGGCTCCTCACCCCTCACCACCACTTACATGTTCTCCCCCAACACGTCCCCCAGTAAGACTTTAAATGTTCTTTTTTTTTTTTTTAAAGCCATGGAGAAGGGATGTCTGGGTGGCTCAGTCAGTTACGTGTTTGCCTTTGGCTCACATCATGATCCAGGGGTACTGGGATTGAGCCCTGTGTCGGGCTCCCTGCTCAGCGGGAAACCCACTTCTCTCTCTGTCTGTCCCCTTGCTTGTGGTCCTTCACACTCTCTAAAATATGTAAATAAAATCTCTAAAAAAATAAGACTCCCTGCCAAGCAGGGAGCCCAATGTGGGACTCTATCCCAGGACCCTGGGATCATGACCCGAGCTGAAGGCAGATGCTCAACCAACCAAGCCACCCAGGTGCTCAATAAATAAAATCTTAAAACAAACAAACAAACAAACAAAAACAAACACCAAAAAAACCACAGAGAAACTTTGTAAAATGAACATGCAACCAGAATTATTACCTCCAAGGAGTCACCTTCACAATCACCATCCTCCGTGCTTCTCCCCTTCTCCTCAGTGATGGTGTTCACCATTTCAAAAAACCTACAAGGAGAGTTGGTATGTGGTCACTCAGAATACATCTGATATTAAATACAAGCAAGTATGTTCCAACATGACTTCAGAGCCAAAAATGGGAACGAAGAGACTTTGTAAAAAATCAGGCAATAAACTATCAGTATCAGCACGAAAAATAGGATTTTTCAAAAAGAAAAAGACGGGCTGGTAGAATTGTCCAACCTAATGCCTCACCTCAAATAACAGTAATGTAATATAGATTTACAACAATGAAGCTAGACAAATTCATAGAGATGTGAAGACTGTGGGACTTGGATGTCAGGCCAAGATTGTTAGTATTTGTGTGACCTGGGGCAAGCTCCTCCACCTCTCTGAGCCTCACACCTTCATCACACAACAGGGTCCATAGCAGTATCTAACTTAAAGGTTGTTAGGAAGACTACTTGATGTAATACCTGTAAAGTGCTTAACAGAGTGCATTTATTAAAATAAGCTACTATCGTTCTGCTGATGGTCATATTATTATTTAAAATGGGAATTAACAAAAATACCCATAATCTGGAATAGTGTCTCTAAATTTTGAGGTGATTATTTGATATAGTGTGGGCCACTACAATATCTGATGTCAGTCATTAAATATTTTGCCTTTACTATCATAAATATGGTGTTCTGTAAACACAATCTGCAAAACACCAATATGAATTAGGAACAGCTGGCTTGTATGTTTGTGAAAGAAGCCATTTCTTTTTTGGTGACATTTTCTTCAGGAACTATTTTTTTTTTTCTTTTCTTTCTTTTTTTTAATTATTTTTTTATTTTTTATAAACATATTTTTATCCCCAGGGGTACATGTCTGTGAATCGCCAGGTTTACACACTTCACAGCACTAACCATAGCACATACCCTCCCCAATGTCCATTACCCCACCCACCTTTCCCGACCCCCTCCCCCCAGCAACCCTCAGTTTGTTTTGTGAGATTAAGAGTCACTTATGGTTTGTCTCCCTC
>PISX010019600.1:0-37700 GCA_004024625.1 Mellivora capensis | reverse complement strand
ACCTCCCACCCCCTGCCCCTTCAAAACCCCTCAGGTTGTTTTTCAGAGTCCATAGTCTCTCATGGTTCATCTCCCCCTCCAATTTCCCTCAACTCCCTTCTCCTCTCCATCTCCCCATGTCCTCCGTGTTATTTGTTATGCTCCACAAATAAGTGAAACCATATGATAATTGACTCTCTCTGCTTGACTTATTTCACTCGGCATAATCTCTTCCAGTCCCGTCCATGTTGCTACAAAAGTCGGGTATTCATCCTTTCTGATGGAGGCATAATACTCCACAGTGTATATGGACCACATCTTCCTTATCCATTCTTCTATTGAAGGGCATCTTGGTTCTTTCCACAGTTTGGCGACTGTGGCCATTGCTGCTATAAACATTGGGGTACAGATGGCCCTTCTTTTCACCACATCTGTATCCTAGTCAGATTTTTAATTCCTCTCTTCCTGCATGGTCTCTGGCAGCAGGAGTCCTTTGGGCTGGGAATTCCTCAGAAGTTCTTGGACAATTTGAGATGGAGATGAGGTTCAGCATTATGTGGGAGATAGTGGACTTCTGTTAATAAGGCAGGTGTGCCTTGAACCATTAGTTGGGTAAATAAAATTTAATTTGTGTTTTCGAGATGGTGAAATAGATGTTTTGGGTAAACTAACTGCAGTGATAACAAACAGGGCCCAGCTCTCAGTGACTTAACAGTCATGCCACAGTTTAATGTGGTTGGCACCATTCAAGGACCCAGGCTGGTATAGGTTCCATCCCCTTTAACCCAAACCTCTTTTTTTTTCATTTATTTTTTTAAATTTATTTTCAGCGTAACAGAATTCATAGTTTTTGCACCACACCCAGTGCTCCATGCAATGCGTGCCCTCCATCATACCCACCACCTGGCTCCCCCAACCAGGGCATCAAGCACACTTTTAAGACGATATCTAATTAGCACAGTCCTGACAACAGTCTTCTCTCTAATTAGTAGTGGATTGCAGTCCTTGGACAATTATTGCTTTTGAAGCCAAACTAACAGGTGCTTCACATCATCAATATGCATAAATTATTTGGTCTCATTTAGCAGACAGTTTAAAAAAAATATTAAACTTCCCTTCACAGATTCTACATGCCTACCTCTCCTCTAAGCCAACTGAGGTATGGGTTTTCAAGTAAATTCCCCTCATTCCTTCCCAAATATATTCTGAATCTAAATTCCTAGGATTCTCTAGTTAAAGGCTAAATTTCTTATAGAATCATTAGCATTTGAACTGTCCACTCAAAAGGAGTGTTCCTACAACTGCCTTTGTTTTCAGCTTATTTTATATCCCTCCATTTAGCTGTATTCCAGTTCTCTTGCCAAGGCTTCCATTTCTTTCCTGGTTGTAATATTCCATTACCCTTTCTGCTTTTGCACTCAACTGTCCATTTACGGGCAGCATTTTGCTTTTCTTCATCCAGTAACAGAAACCCAACCTTTGAAGCTGTACTATTCTAGAATAGTTTTCACATGAGCGCAGATCTTTTTCCTAATGTACTTTGCAGCTGGTGAACTTATTCCTTACACAGAGAAAGATTCCAGGATAAGGCATGATAAAGAAAACCTTAGTAAAGTAGGTTAGTGCTAATTTTGTACATACTGTTGAAAGTTTCCCAGGTACCCATAATTATAGGAACCTGTATCTTTTTTTTTTTTAGAGATTTTATTTATTTATTTGACACAGAGAGAGAGATCACAAGTAGGCAGAGAGGCAGGCAGAGAGAGAGGGAGGGAAGCAGGCTCCCCGCTGAGCAGAGAGCCCGATGCAGGGCTCGATCCCAGGACTCTGGGATCATGACCTGAGCTGAAGGCAGAGGCTTAAACCACTGAGCCACCCAGGTGCCCCAGGAACCTATATCTTTGATGCACATTTAATGCAATGATAAATATTTCACTTACAGAATGTCCATTCACAGAGCTCATCAAGTTTCCACCGAATTAAGTCTAACACAGTACAGGCATATCTATGCCTGCTTCATAGACCACCTTAGAGAGTCATATGCCTAAAAGAGCTTTACCAATCAGCTCTGCTATATTTGGGCAGAACTGTACATAAACAACCCAGATAGGATGAAAAACTCCCAAGAAAGTTAATAACCACTTAGCTTTAGTTAAACAATGACCACAGTCAGGAATTTCTTCTTTGAATATAGAAATCTCTCTGTTATGACTCAAATTCATTTTTTAAAATATATTTTTTAAATTTATTTTTAGAGAGAGAAAGAGAGAGAGAGAGAGTGTGTGTGTGTGTGTGTGAGTAGGGGAAGCAGAAGAGGGAGGGAGAGAGAGAGAGAGAGAGAGAGAAGCAGGCTCCTGCTGAGCTCAGAACCTGATGCAGGGCTTGATCCCACTACCTTGAGATCATGACCTGAACTGAAATCAAGAGTTGGACACGTAACCTTTATGTCTTAGATAGAGGTGAAGAAACACATGATTTTTTAAAAATTTTTACAAAATGAGTCATATATGTCCTAACTTGTAATTGTTTTATTTTTTATGTAAATGACCACTTTCTATTTGAATCAAAGTACAACTCATTCATTCATTCAATAAATAAATATTTATTAGTCTCAAATCATCCTTTTGGCAATATTTTAAGTCACTCTGTCCTTTGAAAAATTACCATGGCCTCAGGGTTCCTTTGACGGACTCATCTTCCAATTATTCTGATCATTTTTTTTTAAGATTTTATTTATTAATTTGACAGAGAGAGATCACAAGTAGGCAGAGAAGCAGGCGGTGGTGGGGGGGGAAGCAGGCTCCTTGCTGAGCAGAGAGCCCGATGCGGGGCTCGATCCCAGGACCCTGAGACCATGCCCTGAGCTGAAGGCAGAGGCTTAACCCACTGAGCCACCCGGGCGCCCACTCTGATCATTTTAATGTCAAATTTGTCACCTCTTGTCCAGTGACTACTCTCTCCTGCCAGGGCTGTTTTTAACATTTTTTGAGGTATTTATAAAAAACATCTTTGGTTTTGGGGAGGTGACTAGCGAGATCAGTTGGAAGAGCATGTGGCTCTTAATCTTGGGGTTGTGAGTTTGAGCCCTGTATTGGGTATAGAGATTACTAAAAATAAATTAACTTAAAAAAATCTTTAGTTTTTGACAACAACAAGATGTCTCAGGCTCTGCTTGCTCCCTCCTCTCCTAAGACCTAGTACCACATACTTTCCAAGGAGCCCTACTTCCTTTACTGAAGAATTTTATAAAGAGAAAAACTATGAATACTAAGGGTTTATGTTCTATTTTTCCTCATTGCTAATGAGAGTAGTTTGAACTAAGACCAACAGAATAAGTAGGAGTTCGCCAGAGAAAGTAGAGAGGAAAGTGTGCTGTAGGCAGCAAGGGGAGACCTAATAAGGCAAGACAATTAAACAAGGAGTAAAATAATGTATAATAGTTGAAATGAAAAAGGATGTAAAGGCACTATGGAAGCATATCAAACCAACAGTTTACTTGGAAGTGGCAAGTGTTGTTAAGGAAAGGCTTTCTGAACAAAGCAACTTTGATTTAGGTAGTAGACATTACCAATATCCAGTTCTCCTTTCCTTCCTGAGCATATGAAGATCTTCACTTCCTGGGTCTCCTTTAAATAATATAGGCTATCTAGCAAGTATAAGCTAATACAGTGTGAGCAGTGGTAATGTGTGTCACTTCCTGGCGGAGGCAGCTGGAAGATTCTCCACTAGCTTGCTCTTCCCCATGAAAAGTTGGCCAACAACATTCTAGAGGGTGGAATCTGCACCACCTGGTCCCTGAATGACTACGTGGAGCAGAACACCTCTTTATCAGCCTACAACAGCCTTGGTGTGAGCAACAAAGAATCTTTTGAGTACTGAGCCACTGAAAGTTGAAGGTTGTATTATGACTAAGGCAACCTCATATCTTCCTACTCCCTTTGGGAAAATTTGACTCTACTTGGGTTGGCACCAGCAGAGAGAGCATTCAGACCACAAGATAGCAATTTTCAAGTGAAGCTAATTCAAAAAGCCATCAGGAAAGTAAGGTTTTCTGTGTCCTGATCCAAGGTGCCTTCCAGGAAGTGAGCCTGCCAGGCAAAAGAGTAGATATAAAAAACACCTAGTCTGTTCACACTAGCTATGATCAAATCTGTGGGAGATAAAACAGGTCTTCAATCCCCAGAAAGTTCTGGAGATAACTCCACCCTAATTATAGTTTAATTCAGTTGAATGTGACACTTCTCAATATAACATTAAAATGGAGGATGGGGGGTGGAAATAGGAGGACTGTAACAGAAGCAAATGGGAATGGTCCCAAGGCAATCAAGCTTCAGCAGACTTCTTGTTCCACCTTGTCAAATTCCCACTCTTAGTTTGTTTCCTTTGTGCAGTTGCAAAAATGTGAACAATTTATCATCTATTTATCTTGTCTGGCCTAAACATATTCTCTCAAACCCACTAAACTAATAAGTTATAATACTGTTAGTATTAACACACAGAGAATATATAGAAAATACCAAATATATGTAACTACCTAATTACAGCTTTTAAAATTCTTTGTTGACTGCTATTATAGATCATTTTGTTTGTTTAAATTTTATCTTTCCCCACTGCAATATAAAGTCCACAAAGACAATGACTCTGACTGTGTTGGGCTCTGCTGCTATCCCCTGGGATGAGTACCAGGTCTTGGCACACAGTAAGCATGCAATACATAATTGTTGAATGAATGTCTTATTTCATAAGGATCATTTGTAGCTACAATGAAAAGAATAGATTGGAATTCAATGAGGCTAGAAGCAGAGAGTCCAGATGGAGGCCACTGGAATTCTCCAAATGAGAGATGAAGATGGTTCAGAGTGATGCAGTCATAGTGGGGGGTGGGGAGGCATGGAAAGAAATGAACAGATTTGAGACATATTAAAAGACAGCGTAGACAGGGCTTACTGATTGATTGGATATTAGGAGCTATGCCGGGGAAAAAGTCAAGATTTTCACCATGGGCAATGAAATGATCAATGTCACCCTGAGGAGGAAAGGGTTAGGAGGGCATAAGGTAGATGATAATGAGTCCAGTTAGTAGAGATTCTTATAAGCTATCCAAGTATCCGAGTCTAGTAAGCCATCATGTCTATCAATTCTATAATCAGGAGAGCGGCTTGTATCTGAAAAAAACAGTTTTGGGGAAAAGTATAGCCATAGAGTTTTTTAGTCTTGGAAATATATGAAAGTAGAGTATGAAAACAAACTGAGGGTTTTGGAGGGGAGGGGGATGGGGGTTGGGTGAGCCAGGTGGTGGGAATTATGGAGGCACGTATTGCATGGAGCACTGGGTGTGGTGCATAAACAATGAATGCTGGAACACTGAAAAGAAATAAAAATAAAATAAAACAGAACTTAGAATAAAATCCTAAGGATTACCCACGTTTAAGATTTTTTTTTTTAAGGAAACAGAGCATGTTTATTGAATTGGTTGAAATTGGTAAAGTGTGCTCAGCTTCATTTTTTTCCCCCGTCGTTGCTTTTAAACCATTCCACCCTAGACAATATCTTGAGCATCCTCCATTATTTCTGTTAAATTCTCAATATTCAAATAGTACTATTTTCATATGCTAAAATATTCAGACCAATCTAAGTTACAATTTCCATCTAAAAGTGTCCTCCAACCCAAGCTTGCCTTACTTCTAGCTCTAGCCTGACTCGGGGTTCCCAATCATGGAGTGGAGGAAAGGTGGGGGTCTGTTCTTTTGCTCTTTTGGTGCCATATTTTATTTATTTCTCCTGTGGCTCTTGGTCCCTCCTAGGTAACTGTAAGAAGGTGGAATAAGAAAAAAAATGACAAAAGTGTTTCTTTTGTAGCTGGCTGTCAGATGCCCTCTCCCATGACAGATGTTAAAATGTTCTTCCTGCTGTAGGGAGCTTTGTGAACTCTCTAAAGGCACTTATTTATCCCTCACCCCCCCCAAACATCTGGGGACCTCTACAGAGTACTATTCCTTGACTCAGAAAATCCATTATCCAGCTAACCTCTCACAACTCCTCTCAATGTTCATCTTTTTTTCTGCTGGGCTAACCAACCCTCCACTTCTTGAATTTGATCCTTGCAAGATCATGCTGCCTTCTGGTCATAGCAAGACAGGTAGGTTATGCTACAGCAGCTACTAAATCTCAGTAGAAACGTACTCGTACTCATGCTATGTGTCCATTGTGGGTTAGTAGGGGCTCTGCTTGTCATAGTCATTCAGGAACACAGAGTGGGAAAGACTCGCTCTTGATTCGTGCTTCCATGATCACCACGGCAAGAGGGAAAAAACCATGGTGAATCCTGTGCTGACTTTTCAAGCTTCCACCCGGAAGTAACACCTCTCTTCTGCCCATATTTCTTGGGCCAAAGCTGGGCATATAACCAAATCTAACTTGAAGGAGAATGAGAATGTACAATCCACATGTCCAGATGAAGAGAACTGGAATATTTTTGAACAGCACTAATGACTACCATATCCTCACATGGTCCAGTTGGCCTGGAGGAAATATTCCAAACTCTGGTAGTGTAGGCTACTCCCACCATCTCTCCCCATCCTTCCCACTCCCTTTGCTAACAGAGCCTTTCTTCTAGCCAGCTCCTGTCTTATCATGTAGACTCTCAAGAGTCTTTGAAGCCTATGTCAGGATCTCAAAAACAAAGCAAAACAAAACAAAACTCCCCCCAAACTGTGTTTGGCTTTGTATGAGCCTGGAAGTGGAACAGGGAGTTTTTGCATTTCATTGAGCATCCAGCAGAGAGTACGAGGCCAGTGTTCATTGCTGGAATGCATTTACCATAAATTTCTCTGAGTTCTCATTTACTGCCTCCCTCGCTTGGCTTGAGATGAGGTAGCATGCCCCTCACCTCCTTCATGGGAGGAGAAAAATTTGTTGCAGCTCTCTCTGCTTGGTCAGCAACTCTATTCCAAGAAATCCTCCTCCTCTGGGGATCTCTAGATGAGTTAAGGGGCATATAACAAGGTCTGTCCACTTTTAGCAAGTTGTAATACTTGTCTTTTGGATAAGGTGCATGTGCCATTTGTTTTCAGCTAAAATTTGAGACATCAGGGAAAGTCCCATTTAGCGTGTTATTCCATCTGTAAGTGGACTAGGGACAAACCACCAAGCAGATTGGAAGAAAACCAGGGGAATGTATGGTTTTGGTAGCCAAAGACTATTTCAGTTTTGAACAGTTTTGAATCTGTTGAGAAGCCAAGAAAAATAAGGACATAAAAATATCCACTGGGAGGATGTGCAAGGAAATGTGATGACCTCACCAACGTGGTTTGAGGAGAAGGATGGGGAAGGAGTCACCTAATAGTGACTGAGGAGTGAGAGGGAGGTGGGGAGGTGGGGAGGTGGGAACAGTCCTCGCAGCAAGTACACATCAAGAAGTATGGCTGTGAAGGGAAGTGAGGGGTAAGGTGGTGCTTGGGGAGAACATGGGTATAGGATGAAGGCTTATTTTTTTAAATGAAAGACTTGATCAAGTTTAAGTGCTAATAGGAAGGGAACTAGGGGCACCTGGGTGGCTCAGTTGGTTAAGGGTCTGGACTTCAGCTCAGGTCATGATCTCAGGGTCCTCGGATAGAGCCCAGTGTTGGGCTCCCTGCTGGGTGAGGAGCATGCTGCTCCCCCTGTTCATGCTCTCACTCTCTCTCAAATAAATAAATAAAAATTTGAAAAATAAAAATAAAAAATAAAAAGGGAACTAGTTGGGAATGGAGAATGAGAGATTAAGTGGATGATGAAATGGTTTTTGATCAGTAATTTTGCATCTTCAAAGGAACATAAATCCGTAACATGGATGCTAAAATTCATTGCAGAGATATTGACATGCAGTGGGATGCTGTTCTCTGCATAGGTGGTGGTGGCAGGGAATGACAAGAAGAAATGGAATGTTTTTCTGGGTGAATAATAATGGTTCTTGGGCAGCTGTAGCTTTTTACTCAGTAGAATAGGTATGTTCATAGAGCTGTAAAATGTTATAAACCTCTTTGCATCCTCAAATATATACTTTTATTCCCTTGGTGGTGAACAAAAATCTTAACTTGTTCCCCTGGTGATGTTTACATAGCTCATTAAAGTAAATTTTTATTTATTTCATTGTTTATAATAGGAAAACCCCTAAAGTTACCTTGGTATTTGTAAGGAAATTATTTGCTAAGTGCTTTTATGTCTTCCAGCTCCCACTCAAGTACTTTGCAACAGCGACAACCATCTCTCCCCTCTGGATGTGTAAACCTTTTGATTTCTACACATTTTAAATTATTTAATTCGGGATGATTAAAAAAAAAAAACAACTTCCTATGGTATGTGGGTATGTGTAAAAAAGAAGTGTTTCCACAGCTCTATTTCAAACTTATTTCCCAATTTAGTTATGTGGATTACTAAGTTTTATTTGGAAGTGTTCATAGATCATAATTAAAAACCAGGTCATTACTTGCATCGTGGCCCCTGGTAGGCCTGCATCACAACTCTCTAGTACCTGGCCTAGAAACAGTAGGAGTTCAATCAGTGTCAGACTTAAGAACAAATGAAAACATGGGTGGAGGAATGGATGAAAGAGTAAATTAATATTATACGTGCTATAGGTCATATGGAATATGTCACTCAATTCCATTCCAACCCCACTGGAAAGTGTCTTGAGCAGCTGAGGCTGGAAAGCTCAAAGCTACATGTTTCAGACTTCCTCACTGTCCATTTTCCATATACAAGCTCATTTTCACTGAGTTAATACAGCTATGTAAAAATTGGGAGATGGAAGTGATCATTGTGAGGTAGAAAGCATGAGCCTGCCAATTCTCTCTGGAGGTTTTTAAGTCTTCGAAAGCAATGGAACTGAGGTTCTAGTCCCTGGTCCCTAACTCTGAGGGTATTTGGAAGTGAAGGATATAGCTGGAAAGCCTAAGCTAGGGAATGTTTCAAAAAGAGTCCAGCTAAGGCAGTGTGGCCCTAGAGTCAGCTGTCATGGCTGCCACTTCCTAATCTTGTCAGAGGCAACAGCACTCATGACTGGTCTGTTCTGCAGTGTTTTTCTGAGAGTCACTTGTGGAAGCTCAACCTAGATCTCCCTCCCCCAGTCATTCCAGTCAAGGAAATCCATTAGTGTTGTTCACCAGCTACATTTCTGGTTTTCTGCTTTCTGGGCACATGGTATGACTGCTGTACCCCACCCTCTTGGAGTTGGGTTTGGCTGTGTAACTTGCTTGTGCTAAGGCAATGGGAACAAATGCCACCTCTTCCTTCTACCGTGGCTAATAGCAATGCTCTAGGAAGTAGTGACTCCATTAGCTTGAAGTGAAGATGCCACGGAATGGAATCCCCAGTCAACCCAAGGTGTTCACATAGCACGAGTGAGATATAAACCTTTGTTTTATTTAAAAAAATTGGGGGGCTGTTGGTTACTGAGACACAGCCCAGGCCATCCTGTTGATCCAGGAGGTCATGTCTTTCCTCTTAAACTGTCTTTAGTGAATTCTGTTGTCTGTGATCGAGCCCTGAGCAATTATTTTCAGAAATATGACACTGACATATGGTTTAAAAGCTAAACACTGTTAAGCTTATAAGATCATTATTATACCTCCAATAAGAGCAGCCATCTTCTAAGGCTTTTATTTCCCCATAATACATGGACTCTAGCAGTAGGAACAACATATCACACACCTCTGGGGGCACTGAGACTACACTGTGAATGACACTTCCAGATTTGTGCTATACCAAAGCCTAGCCAAGGAGAGTGCTAGAGGCATAACAGAAAAATTATCTTATTTGATTTGTCTCATAAGAAGGAAGTTAGGAAGTACACAAAACCAATAACCATACCATAATGTTTCACTAAATTATTAACTAAATATATTTTTATATATTATATGCATTATATAATATATAACTAAATATATTTATAATGACAAAAATACCCCAAGGGGGAAGGTTGATTACTTGGAACCACCAAAACTTTTATTAAAATGCTCAATACAATTCTGATTTCTTCTTCTGAGGTTTTAAGCCTCAAATCCATCATACAAGAGAAGACAGATGGTGAATTGCTAGGATTAGGTCCAGTTTTCTGTAGCAGAAAAATCCCAAATAACACTGGCTTATGCAGGACAGAAATTTATTCCTCTTTTACACAAAAGTGCACAAGGGAAGAGTCCAAGGTAGAAAGCATCGTGAAACTGTCAGAAGCCTGGGCTCTTACCATCCTCAACCTGTGTCCTCTGTGATAGAGTCCAAAATGGCTGCTCTAGTCAAGTCACCATGTCTACTACATTTCAGGAAGCAAAGAGGAGAAACAGGGGAGAAGAACATGTTCCTTCATTTAAATTCACACCATAGGGACGCCTGGGTGGCTCAGTTGGTTAAGCGGCTGCCTTTGGCTCAGGTCATGATCCCAGCGTCCCGGGATCGAGTCCCACATCGGGGAGCCTGCTTCTCCCTCTGCCTCTGTCTGCCTGCGCTCTCTCTCTCTCTCTCTCTCTCTCTGAGAAATAAATAAATAAAATATTTAAAAAATAAAAATAAATTCACACCATAGCTCTGATTACAAATCTTATTGGCCAGAATTTAGTCACAAAATCACATTTAGCTATGAGACAAGGAAATGAAGCCTTTGTTCGGGACAGTCCTGTGTCTAACAAAAATTTGAAGTTTATATTAACTAGTGAAGAAAGAAAGAACAGATTTGGGGGATGTTTCACAGTCTACATCATAAACAGTTAGCATAGTAGGTTGAATAATATCCCTCCAGAATTGATGTCAGAACCTCAGAATAAGATCTTATGTGGAAATAGAGTCTCTACAAATATAATTAGTTAAGGACCTCAGCATGAAATCATCCTGAATTTTGGATGGGCCCTAAACCCAATGACTGGTGCCTTTGGAAGAGGGAAGACACAGCAGAAGGCCATGTGAAGATGGAAGCAGAGATTGGAGTTATGCTGCCACAAAGCAAGGGACGCCAGAGCCACCAAAAGCTCAAGGAAGCTCACAAAAGGCAAGGAAGGGTCCTCCCCTAGAGCTTTCAGAGGCAGAACAGCCCTGCCAACACCTTCATTTCCGACGTCTGGCCTCCAGAACTGTGAGAGAGTACACTTCTGTTGTCTTAGGCCATGAAGCTTTTGGAAATTAATTATGGCAGCCTTAGGAAACTAATACAAAATGTTGCTTATAGCTGTTGCTGAGGTCAAGGGCAACATGACATGGCGTAATGGTAATGGTAGTGTATGTCATTTTGGCTGTAGTTCTCCAGAAGCAGGTTGGTTTTTGCTTTGGCAAACTGTTCATGGTTTGAGACCAGTATGTGGTCTCTCACTCATCATAGCACAGATCCACGGTTTTTAGCCCCACAGAAAAGAAATAGAGATTTAGCATCTTCCCTGTAGCAAGCACTTAACATATGTTTTTCTCCTTTAATCCTTACAAATATCCTAGATGATTAGTTTTCTACTTATTTAATAGACGGGGGCACAGGATGCTAGAGGTTAAGCACATGGTGTATATAATATAGAAATAAATATATATAGAGATATATAATAAATATATCTATTTAAATAAATATAGATACAGATAGATGGTCAAGGGCAGAGTCAAGGCAGACATGGGTCCCCTCTGAGTCTCAAGTACAAGCTCTTTCCCAAAACGGTGATTAGGCTGGGGAATATCTGACTCTCCTGCCCAACAGAACGTTTTGTGCCAAAGGCCTGTTAATTTGCAGAGATGAAGCTTTTCAGTGACTTTGTGTTCTCTTCCAGGCATGACCTCCTGCATCAAAGCAACTCAGCTCAAATAAACTCAACAAATCTTATGGGCTAGGCACTGAAGGGGGTATAATGATGGGTAAGACAATCCTTCGTCTCAGGTTGCTTACAATTTTAGCAGTGGCTAAGGACTGGGAGTCTATAATAGCGGCATTTGAATGCCTTCGTGTACTGGCTTTTATACATGGTTAAACATCAGAAGCAGTTGGGCATACTTTTAGAAATCCAGACTCCTAGATCTCACCCTAGCCTATGCAATCAGAATATCTGAAGGTGGGCTTTGGAACCCTGCTTTTTAAAAAAAAAGACTTTATTTATTCATTTGAGATAGAAAGCACAAGCAGGGGGGGTGGCAAGCAGGGGGAGTGGCAAGCAGAGGGGGAGAAAGAAGCAGACGTCCTGCTGAGCAAGGAGCCCCATGTGGGGCTCGATCCCAGGACCCAGGGATCATAACCTGAGCTGAAGGCAGACACTTAACTGACTGAGTCACCCAGACGCCGAGAGCCCTGCATTTTTAAAAAAAAATTCTCTGGGCAATTCTTACCTAGTCAGTCCGGTCCCTATTTCGGATATAAATACTTTTCTTATATAGTGGCTTAAATATCAGTGATAAAATAAAAACACCAGTGATGGGTAATATAAATTATAATTTTCTCCATAGTACTTGCATAATAATCCTTACATATCTGAGGAGCTCCGCTATAGGAGAACCATTTAGACAGGTCCTATGTACATGTATAGCGCCTCTATGAAGAAGGAATGGTGTTTCTCACTTCTTTGATAAATATGAAAAAAGATGACGAAGAGGTCATATGATCTGATGCACACACCATCAAAAGCATCAAGCAGTAACCTAGCTCTGTGACATCTAGGTATTTCTCACAGACCAAGTCCTGAGGGAAAGGAGTTTTTCACTTGAAGCCCGCCCGTGGTGAACTCAGAATTTGGAGAGGCACAAGGATGGGCACACCAACCGCTTCTCAGTAGGATTCTCCACAGCTAAAGAAATTTGAATCACAAAGTTATAATTAGACTTGAAGCTCTTGCCCACCACCATCCAGATCTACTCACAATGACTCCATTATGTCTTAACTTTCCCTTGAATACGGATAACCTCCTCACTCCCTGGCGGGTGGAGGTTAGTTTTCTTTAAAATTCTTGCCACTCAGTGGTGAATGGAATGCTCTAGAGAAGCACTCTATTTAATAGGCGCAACAGCTGCCAAATAGGGCGACTGGCAAACTTATCTAAATTTTTAATCATCGTGGAAGATGAACACACAGGGAAAGAATGACACAAATTCTCCTGCTAGTGTAGTGATGAAAACATCCGAACAGAGCTGCAAAGACCGATTTCCATTTTGTGGAAGTAAGCTGGGCAGGGCACATGGTACCACTTCTTTCTCATAGTCACAAAATACTTCCAGGGCATATATATCCGTTAGGTATTACAGGATATATATCCAACTGGGTATTCTTATTAACAAAAATATCCATTTTCTTTTAAAAACCGTGTTCCTATGAATGCAAAGACTGTTACATTTAAGCAAGAATTTGATTTGGAAAGATAATATATTGATTGAAGGAAATATGTGGATAACAGATGGATGCTGAGAAAAATAGTCCCCCCTCCCATCACTAAGGAAAAGCAAGGACTTGTTAAATGATTGAAATACATCTTTACTAACCTGAACTTTTACAGTTTCATAAATGGGAAAAATTCTGGTTAAGCTCTTAATATTTGAGGGATACTGTCAAGAGGGGGGCCATTTCCCCCTTCAGCTGGTCATGCTACACTGGTCATGCTACACCTCGCACTGAAAATCTTCCATAGGCTTTCTTCCCTGAATGCATGTGCTTCCGAGAGATGTAGAGAATAGGTGTGAGGACCACACACTCTGGCTTCGGTTCAAAGTCTGACTCCACCTCTCAGAAGCTGTGTGACACTGATCAACATCCTTAACCCCGGCTGCCTCAGGTTCCTCCTCCACAATGAAGACAATGATAGCGTCCACCCTATTGGGTGACTGAGAATCAAATCACCTACTGCCCATGATGCCCTTAGAATAGTGTCTGGCCCAGACTGAGCACTCGGGAAGTCTTAGCTGTTATTATTATCCTAACTTATTCGAGGGCTATTATCTCTTTCCTAGTGTTCCAGAAGACCAGGGGTCAGCATGTCATTGATGGGTTGCTAAGGGGTGTGTATAAAATGCACCCTATGGTAATGAGGTAATTCAATAATAATTGTTTGCTACCAGCTAGCACCATTCTAGGCACCTGGAATATATCCATGAACAAAATAAAAAATCTCTGCCCTCATGGAGCTTACTTTCCAATAGGGGCAGATAGAAGAGAAATAATAAATATGGTAATGAGAAAATTTGATAGTATGCTAGAAGATGACAAATGTTTGGTGAGAAAAAATAGATCAGGATACAGGGAATTTAGAGTTCAGGAACAGCGGACCAGATCCACTGAGAAGGGGACCTTTGAGCAGACATGAAGTAGATAAGCAGAGTTGACACTGCCAAGCATCAGGAGGAAAAGGGCAGAGGGACCAGCCAGTGTCAGGACCATGGGATGTTCGAGCCATAGCAAGGCTGGTATGGCTGGAGGAGAGTGAGTGAGACGGGGAGTAACTCGCCATGAGTGGTGTCAAAGGCCCTCCTGGGGGCGGGGTGGTAGCGTATATGTGGGGAAATAGGTTGTGTAACGCCACACGGTTGTGTCCGGACTTTGCCTTTCACTCAGTGTGATGGGAGTTCTCTCAGGGTTGAAGGCTGAAGAGTGTCCTCACTGGAGCCATTTTACACGCCCTGCCTGCCACACAGGAGATCAATGGGGAAACGAGGAGACCGACTGGCGAGTAGTTTGTTCAAGTAACCCAGAGAAGAAATGATGGCGCCTCTGACTAGAGAGAGGGCAAGCGATGAGAAGCGACCACATCTGGATATATTCTGAAAGCAGAGCCAGCAGGATTTCCTGATGGATTGGAAATGGAATGTGAAAGAAAGAGAAAGCAAAGGTGGCTCCCACATTTTGGCCAGAAGATCAAGAAGACTTGATAAGATCAAGAACGACTCCTGGAGAGGAAAGTTTTAGGTAGCAGATGATTGGAAGTTCTGCATAGTGATTTCGTGGTTTTGCTACTGCGAGATTTGCCACCAACAGTTCACTTTCAAAGACACATGCTTGGTTTCATTAAAAAATTCATCATTACTGAATTGTTGACAAACAATCTGTAAACACACTAAATTAACCCATAGTTATCTTAGTTTATTGAAAAAAATTGTTTAAAAATCTGGTCGCTGCAGAAAAGTAACATTCTTATGACTTCTGGAAATGAGAAAATCTGATTTTCAAAAGAAACTTTCCCCTGATTATAAACATAATGTGTATTCACTAAAAAAATTTTAGAAAATATAATAAATTAGAAAGTAGGGAGAAGTAACCTGCAGTTTTACCACCTAGAGAAAACTGCTCTTAACAGTTTTGTATGGGGGTGCCTGGGTGGCTCAGGGGGTTAAGTGTCTGCCTGCCTTCAGCATAGGTCATGATCTCAGTGTCCTGGGATCGAGCTCTGCTCAGTAGGGAGTCTGCTTCTCCCTCGCCCTCTGACACTCTCCCTGCTCCTTCTCCCTCTCAAGTAAATAGATACAATCTTAAAGACAAAACAAAACAGTTTTGTGTGGCTTTTCCCTTTCTCTGCCTCATAAATTCATCCACACAGTTATCAGTAAGTGCATTACCAAAACCATATTAGAATAATGGAGTCATATTTATATATAATTTTATATACGTCTTTGTTCCCATGCCAATAAATACTTTTCTATATTCTGTGGGCTCTCAACATTTTTAGATGGGATCATCCTATCTCTTCACATGGATACCCATGATTTCCTTATATTGATCACTTAATTTTCATCACGAATGAAGATTCTGCTCCCCAGGACTGAGTCCTTGATCATTTCTTCTTCATTTCCAGTTACTCTTAACTACTCTCATGACTTTATTTATTTTTTTTTAAGATTTTACTTATTTATTTGACAGAGAGAGAGAGAGAGATAGCAAGAGAGGGAACATAAGCAAGGGGAGTGGGAGAAGGAGAAGCAGGCTTCCCACTGAACAAGGAGCCTGATGCAGGGCTCAATCCCAGAACCCTGCGATCATGACCTGAGCCAAAGGCAGATGCTTAACTGACTGAGCCACCCAGGCACCCCACTCTTATGACTTTAATTGTCTATGTGCTGACTGCACTCCAATTTGTATTACCAAAAGGAGCCTCTCTCTCCTCTCCACACTATACACCCAATGTCTCATTATCACTGTCTTTTTTCATCTTGGTTGATGGCAACCCCATCCTTCTAGTTGCTCAAGTCAACATGTTGACATCACCCTTTACTCTTCCTTTCACACTTCATATACAATTGGTCAAGAGATTCTGTTGACTCGACCTTTCAAATATATCCAGACTCTGGTCACCTCTCACCATTGTCACTGCCACCATCTCAGTCTGAGTGGCCATCATCTTTTGCGTGGATTATCAGGTAGTTTTCCCAATGGCTCCCTTCTTCTACCCTTGCAATCTCTTGCGTGTCTTCAGCATGGATCCAGAGTTATCCTTTAAAAATCCAACTAAGGTCATATCACTCCTTTGCTCAGAACTCTCCAGTGGCTCTCCATTTCACTCACAAGGAAAGCCAAAGTCCATAAAAAGAGGCACAGGGCCCAACACAGTCTGCCCTTCTGCTACCTCCGACTTCTGACCTCTCTGTCCTTGTCATTCCCCTAATCTTGTCAGTCTTTCCCCTTCATTCACAAGTTCCAGCTGCACTGTTCCAGCCTTGCTCTTTCTTGAACAGCCATACAAGATCATATTCTAAGGCCATTCACTGGCTGGACCTCTGCCTAGAAGTCTCTTCCCTCAAATAACCACATGACCCTCATCTCCTTCAAATCTTAGATCAAACCCCACCTTCTCAATGAGCTCCACTAGCCCAACCCGTTCCTGCAATTTTTCCCCCTTTATAGTATGTTTTTATATCCATGTACTTCTTGATTTTTTAAAAAAAATTTCACTCTTCCCCACTAGAATATAAGCTCTATAGAACTGAGATCTTTGTTCTGTTCACACTTATATCCACGTACCTAGCACAGTGCTTGGCACATGGCGTGTTCAAAAATCTATGTTCAATAAATGGGTGTCACTCTATTACGCATGACATGTTTATAAGAAACTTTTTTCAGTTTTGCATTCAAAATATTTTTAATAGTGTGTACACTAATACTTCTCTAGGCAGTATTTATCTTGATATTTTTTCAGTTTGGATCACTCTATGACAACATGTGAGGTAGGTACTGCTTTAAAATGTACTAGGGAGGAAGCCTGGGTGGCTCAGCTTATAAAGCAACTGCCTTCAGCTCAGGTCATGATCCTGGAGTCCTGGGAACGAGTCCCGCTTTGGGGGTTGGCGGGTGTGGGGGGGCCCCATGCTCAGCAGGGAGTCTGCTTCTCCCTCTGACCTCTCCCATCTCATGCTCTTTCTCTCTCTCTTATTCTCTCTCTCGCTCTCAAATAAATAAATAAAATCTTTTTAAAAAAATGTATGGGGATCTTGTTTTTATTCCAGTATGGTAAGGCCAACAGATCAAGAGATGATTGCCATTTCAAAGATAACTTGATGGATGTTTACTAAACTTATTGTGGTAATTATTTTGCAAATGTACATATGTCAAATCATCAAGTCATCCCCCCTAAAGCTAATAACAATGTTATTTATCAATTACATCTCAGTAAAATATGGCGGGGTGGGGTGGGGAGATAGTTTGTTACTCACGGTTCCCAAGAGAGCGGGGATGTCATGCTGGGCAAGGCCACTTGGGAAACACCAGGGTGCGTGAGGAGGCCGAAAGAATGTGGGGAAGAAATGATCATGAGCCTTTACTTTGGTTTCTGTGGAAAAGGCAAAGAAAGGCAGGGTAAGCAGATTTAGGTTGAGTTAGTTTGAATAATTTCAGCATGCACTGGGCCACAGGGGTAATCCCTAGTTGTACCTGGCCTTGGGGGCTTAGGCCAGGGGAATAGTGTCCTAGACTACAGGAACCTCATAAAAGGAGGTGGGTGGAGGTAAGGGATCAGGATTGGGTGGCACACATATGGAAAGTCATGTTTGCGGATGCCTGGGGGGCTCAGTTGGCTCAGCATCTGCCTTCGGCTCAGGTCATGATCCTAGGGTCCTGGGATCCAGCCTTGCATCGGGCTCCCTGCTTGGTGGGCAGCCTGCTTCTCCCCCTCCTCCCTGCTCAGGCTCTCTCTCACTATCTCTCTCACTATCTCTGTCTCTCTCTCAAATAAATACATAAATAAAATTAAGTAAAAAATAAATCCATTAAAAAAAAAAGAGAGAGAGAGAGAAGCCCTGTTGGCAATCTCTAGGAATTGGCTAATCCTGGAAGTGGCAGTCTCTTCCCAGCTCCTCAAGGCCTCAAGAGACCAAAGCATCCTAAAATACCGAAAATACAAACTACAATTAATACAGGTAAATTAAAAAAAAAAAGAGTTTATTTTTAAGGAATCTTCTACACCCAACATGGGGCTTGAACTTATAACCCTGAGACCAAGAGTCGCATGCTCTATGAACTAAGCCAGCCAGGTGCCCCAATACAGGTACATATTTAAAACTATAACTCAAGAAGATTTGGGTTTCATTGGGCCTTTCAATACACTCTTCCCTTGCCTGGAACACCTGCCCATTCCTCGTTTACACGACCGTGACTCACCCTTCATATCTGAACTTGAAGGTCATTTGTCATGTGGACCATATGCGAGAAGAGCTTGGACATTTCCTTCATCCCTATATCCCCAGTATTCGGCACAGTGCCTGACATGTGGCAGAGGCTCCTTGAACATCTTCATGATTCTAGAGGGGAGTTTAACACAAGTATTAACTCTCAATGTATAAGGCTCTGTTTGAGTAAAAATTATAAGTCTATTTTCCAAAGAGTCAAAGATGAGGCATTCCAAATATTTGGATGACTGGGATTCAGTTCCCTTTCTTTGCTATCGACTCTACCAACTTTTCCCTTCCAGCTCCCAGGCCTCTAGGAGTCATAGATGTGGGGGAAGAGTCTTAAATTGGCAAATGAATACGTCAACGAACAACCTGACATTGCAATCCGAAGGTAGTGCATTCTACAACTTCCAGAATGTTTTAAACCTACAGTTTAAATTTAGTAGGTCAGACAACGTCTTAAAGACTTCACACTGTTCACAACATCCAGTTGTGCTATTAATGCAAGGGCTTTCTCAGCTTTGAAACAGATGCTCCTATTTCCAAAGGAAGATTTTGGAGTTGTTGGAAACTTTAGAAATTTGACCTGGTTTCATGATTTCAAAAAAACCCAAAACTTTTGCAAGTGACACTATTTATATACCGTACATATTTTGTCCTATTGCCTTGGGAAAAAAGACTCCATTCAAATGATTCTGCACTTTCTCCCTGTAACTCCCCATGATGTTTAAATAGAGAATGGCCTGGAAGTTGCACACTGTGGCTGCTCTTCAGCGTCTGACCAAGAAATGATGAATTGTGAGAAGAGCCATTGGATGACATTGTACATCAACCTGCATTCTTTTCCTTTGATGAGAAAATTCCTGTTTGAAGCTCTTTGTCCTGAAGCAATGAAAGAGAGGTTTTCACCTATGCCTAGCCTTTACTTACAGGTGAACTTGAATGCTGATAGAATTATTGTGGAATTTAATAAAACCTGACATTTCCCATGCTGCAAATATTTTGTATTTTTCCTATAGGAGAGAGGGGAAGGTGACTCAGAATTATCCTTTTCACCACCCCAGATATACATTTTTGCCATTTATTAAATAGGAACATAGAGCAAGAGGGAGTAAAGGCACCACTCTCCATCCTTCATTCACTTTTCCAGGCTGCCAGTCAGGAAGTGCAGGTCATGTACCTGCCAAGTGCCTGGAGGGCTCAGTGATGGGAGTCTGAGCTGAGAAACGCATCCCTGTCCTCACAGAAGAGCATCATTATTGTCCTTTCTTAGTGGGTTTGTCTTCTCTCCTTATGCTCTTGAAGATCTTTGTATTAGACAGACCTCCAGGTTTCAAGAAACAGCCAAGTTGACTCAGATTCAGCAAAAAAGGGAAAATTCTTATAAAGCGTATGGATATCCCATGGCATTGAAGGTATCGAGGACCTCAGGAAAGATGGGGAGTAGGACCAGCTCTGTCCCTGGAATCTGGCAACACCTGGTTGCTGTCTCTCGCCTCTCTTCCTTTTTGCATATTGTCAATGTTCTTTCCTTCTCTGAGGACTATTTTTCTCTATCCCTAGTCCACAAAGTAGAAAATGTTCACCTCCCCAGCTCTCAAGTTTATATTTCTTCCGTTCAAAAGAACTTGATTTGGGAATCTTTTTAATCTCCAAGTTTTTAGGAAATGTAATTTGATTGGACTAGCTTGGGCTAGATGCCCACCCATGGACCAGCCGACCATAGCCAAGGGGACAAGATTATTTTGTACACTCTTGGGTTTTTAGAGGCACCTCTAGAAACTTGTGGATTTAGAAGAGGAGTTTGGGGACACCTCCTAGACAAGTTGTTTGGCCATACAGACAACCCAATATGAGTCCAAAATAACATTACAAACTATTTTTTTTCTTTTAGCCAAGAAAGTAGTAGTCATTGTTAAAAGTTGGGGAAATAAAAAGTAATACAGAGAAAAAAATTAAATATCTGTAATTGTGACAACAACAAAAAAATCCACTGTTAGCATTTTAGTATATTTACTCTAACTCCTTTGTATATGCAAACTAATCTCTCTCTATATATGTATATAAATCTGCGGGGGTTCCTGGGTGGCTCAGGCAGTTGAGAATCTGCCTTCAGCTCAGGTCAGATTGCCAGGGTCCTGGGATAGAGCCCTGCATCATTGGTCTCCCTGCTCGGTGGGGAGCCTGCTTTTGCCTCTCCCCCTGCCCCTCCCTGTGCCCCTCCACCTGCTTATGTTCCATCTCACATGTTCACTCTCTTTCAAATAAATAAAATCTTTGGAAAAAAGCAAATCTACTATTAAAATCCCAATTTTGTATTTTTTTCAAAACTCAAAACTATTACATTTTGTACATTTCTCCATGAAATTATATATTTTTGGGGTGCCTGGGTAGCTGAGTCAGTAGGTCATGCAACTCTTGAGCTGAGTGTTGTGAGTTTGAGCCCCATGTTGGGCACAGAGATGACTTAAAAATAAAATCTTAAAAAAAGAAATTATAGATTCTTTAAAAATAATTTTAAATGACTGTAAGTTACTCTATTACCTAATTTCTCTAAATGGTTCTTTATGATTTTTTTGCTTCTGATTTTTTACTTTTTTTAAAAACTGAGATAATACGATAGTATATATCCTTGCAAATAAATCTCGATGTACTTCTGTAGTTAGTCCTTTTAGGCATTAAAAAGGGGACCATAACATAAGGTCTGAAAGATAGTTTAAGGGAAGTGTAGTGAAAGGTCAGTTGAACAACTAGGCTCATCCCCACTTCTGAGGAGCCTCCATTCTAGTATAGACAAGAGGAGGGTAGACTCGTGGAGTAATAATCACCATCTACACAACCACCCCCCTTTCATGTCACTGGTCAACTATTCCTAGTTCTTCCTAGCACTTGAACTTTCCCCTGAGCCCCTCAACACTCCTGACCTGTGCACTCACAACATTCTTGCACTGAACACTATCCTCCCGATAACAGTTGCAACATTTATTATAGTTATGAGCTTGACATACTATTGACATGAGCTTGTGAGTTCCTGGGGGGCAAAGGCTGTGGATTCCTCTTCTCTGCATATCCAATATCTAGCACGGAGCCTACTACACAATCTAGAGTCGATGAATTTGTGAATCAATAAGTCAGTGAGTGAATATGTAAATAAGTAGCTTGACTGGTCAATTTCCTAGCTTCTCACCAAACACAAGAATTTTTTTCCGTGGGCTTTTCTTGAACACCTCCAGTGTTCAAGCTTGTGGAGAAAACGCGGTGGAGTGAACTCATGATGTATTTACCCACCAATCCAATGGAAAGCTACCCACTGTCTAGTCCATGCTACTGGGGACTCCTATTTCTCTGGTGATTCTTACATAGCACACCTGGATTTCTGGGAGGTACAGAGATCTGAATAATGACTATGGCCTCCAAACATTTTTTTTTCCCATATAATGTTTAACATTAAGACATTTCACATACAGAATTAAATCTAAATCTAAAAACTGGCAATGTATATGTTATAATGTTAATAATGTTAAAGTTGGTTGCTCTGGTTTGTTTGCTTATTTATTTATTTATTTATTTATTTATTTATTTATTTATGAGAGAGCGACTGAGCATGCATGCGAGTGGGAGATTGGGGGAGGGGCAGAGGGAGAGAGAGAATCTTAAGCAGGATCCTCTCTCAGCAGGGAGCCCCAGGCGGGGCTCCATCTCAGGACCCTGAGATCATGACCTGAGCTAAAATCAAAAGTCAGATGGTTAACCGACTGAGCCACCCAGGTGCCCTCCGCTGCTCTAGTTCAGCTGGGAAGATTTATTAACCTCTTCAGGTTGTCAGATTTATTAATTCTCTTATGTAAGAAACACCTCTTGAATGTCTATCTTGAGCCTATAGGTTCTAGCAAGTATCTGACATGATGACCCCTGCCATAGACTAATTAATCTGGGTAGCTAGAAGCAGTGGAAGCAGAATAAATAGGGGATATGGTAGGGACTTACCTCATGGGGTCTTGACTAAGAATCAAGAAACTGGATTTGAGTCCCAGCCTTGCCATCATCTCATAGCTTTATGGCCTTGAACAAAACCTTTATGAGTATCAACTTCCTGATCTATACAAATGAGGAGCTGGAGATTATGTCCAATCGAGACTTCTAGCTCTAATATTCAATTATAAAAACATCATTTTCAAGTCAGGGAAGGTAAAAAATACCCACCTAGTGGGGTGATGAAAGTTTTGGAAATAGATCGTGGTGATGGCTGCACAACACGGCAGATGTACTTCATGCCACTGAATTCGACACTTACTGGGGTTAAAATGGCAAATTTCATATGTATTTTATCATAATAGAAATATTTTAAAAAATACTTTTAAAAGGGGGCACCTGGATGGCTCAATGGGTTAACCCTCTGCCTTCGGCTCAGGTCATGATCTCGGGGTCCTGGGATCGAGACCCGAATTGGGCTCTCTGCTCAGCAGGGAGCCTGCTTCCCTCCCTCTCTCTGCCTGCCTCTCTGCCTACTTGTGATCTCTCTCTCTCTGTCAAATAAATAAATAAAATCTTTTAAAAAATACTTTTCAAAAATTTATTTGAGAGAGAGCATTCGTATGAGTGGAGGGAGGGGCAGAGAGAGGGAGAAGCAGACTCCCCACTGAGCAGGGAGCCTGAGGTGGGGCTCGATCCCAGGACCCCGAGATCATGACCTGAGCTGAAGGCAGATGCTTAACCCACTGAGCCAACCAGGTGCCCCTAAAAATGTTTTTTATATATAAAATATACAACAGTTTGGACCCAGTCCTCCAACATTGATGATCAGCCAGTCTATCCATTAATGGATGAGATTTAGGAGACCTTGAGGAGTGAGGGAGAAGAACCCATATTTCAGTGTTGGTCTACAACTTGGATGGTTCTGGTGGGAAGGTGCTTTGGCCTCCATGCTTCCCTTGCCTCCTGCCTCAATGCTATTTCACCATCTGTCCCAGCCTCCCTTAGATCAGGGACTGGTTGAGTTTCTGGGCGGGCCACACCCTCCGTCTCTAACCCAAAGGAAGAAACTACCACATCCCCCTGCGATCTGGACCAACTTGTAAAAATGTTCTATTTTCTCTCTTTGCTTTTTCTTCCAACTGAGATAGGTTGAAGTTCTTAAAACTAAAATTAACTAAGACATATTTGCAAAAAGACAAAACAGTCTGAATTTCAGTTTGCTTCATATTACCGCTGTAGGGGCGGCCATTCTTTCAAGATAACATCTCTGCCTGCTATTTAATGCCAAGAATTTTGCCCAATGCAACCATTCATTTAATCCTCATAACCAGCCCCAAATATTTTACCTTTTAAATCTTTTGTTCATTTGGTTGGAAGGACATCTTCCTTGTTAGGAATGCCTGTCACCAGCCCTACCCCCGCATCTTTGCTGAAATTCTACACACGTGTTCCCCTCCCTGTAAGACCGGATGAGAAGGCCCCTTGGAGGCCAGCAGAGAACAAGTCTCAGGCTGCATCTTTCTCTCTCAGAAGCACATGCCCCTTTGCTGTGTTTCTTTCCCCTTTCCAACATTTCCATAATTAAAAAGCTGAACTGGTATCCTTTTCCTATTCACCTGTTCTGCTTCCCATCTCTGTAAACTGACTCCTGAACATGAAACATACTGATCGGGTAGCACAGGAGATGACTCAACATTCCCCTCCTCTGTCCCCTTCGCGGGGCTGGCCAGGCTGCACTCACAACACACCTTCTCCACAAATAAAGCACCTGCCCGCCAGCCACATTTAACAAATGGGACACATTCCTCTCCTCCTCAAACTGTGCTGTGTGTGGCCAGAGTCACCCGGCCAGACACAAAGCTAGACAATTTCGTTCATTTCCTGAGGTCAACTTACAGCCATTGAAATGCACCGATCCCAACGGTCCAGTTTTCACAATGGATTCAGCCACAGGAACCCCATCTTTCCATCACCCTGGAGCCCCTCACTGCTTTGTCTTCACCATGCTCAGAAGAGCCACAGCTTTGATTTCTGTTCCTAACTATAGAATAGTTTTGCTTCTTCTTCATCTTCATGGATTTCATCCATGCACAACTTCACCTCGGTGGATTTACTTGGAATGCACTCTTCAGTGCCTGGCTTCTTCTGTTTAGTATACCACTAGTTCCTCTCTTCTTATTGCCCTGGAAAGTCTTTCTGTTATGCATTTCATTTCAAATTACTGTAAAATACAAACAGTATGCAGTTACATTTGCCTTGCAAAAGTTTGGAATGTTATACACAAAAGTCTAATGTGCTTTGGCCAATGCCACCCTTTTCCCCCTCCACCTGGAGATAATTTGTTGGAATCTGTTTTTTTTTTTAATTCTAAAATTATTTATTCTACTCAGTCTCAGCTAGCAGAATTCTTTTTAAATTTTTTAAATTTTATTAACATACCATGTATTATTTGCTTCAGGGGTACAGGTCTGTGATTCATCAGTCTTACACAATTCACAGCATCACCATAGCACATACCCTCCCCAGTGTCCATCACTCAGCCACCCTATCCCTCCCACCAACTCCCCTCAGCAATCCTCAGTTTGTTTCCTGAGAATAAGAGTCTCTTATGGGTTGTCTCTCTCCTGATCCCATCCTGTTTCATTTTTTCCCTCCCTATGCCCCACGACCCCCTGCCCTGCCTCTCAAATTTCTCATATAAGAGAGATCATATAATTGTCTTTCTCTGATTGACTTATTTTGCTTAGCATAATACCCTCTAGTTCCATCCATGTCATTGCAAATGGCAAGATTTCGGGTTTTTTGATGGCTGCATAATATTCTACTCTCTCTCTATACCATATCTTCTTTATTCATTCATCTGTTGATGGAAATCTAGGACATCTGTTGTGTTTTTTTTAAAGGTTTTTAAAATTTATTTGAGGCAGAGAGCGAGCACCAGCAGGGGGAGCAGCAGAGGCAGAGGGAGAAGCCGACTCCTTGTTGAGTAGGGAGGCCAATGCAGGACTCGATCCCAGGACTCTGGGGTTGTGACCTGAGCTGAAAGCAGACACTTAACGACGGAGCCACCCAGGCGCCCTCTGTTGTGTTTCTTAAACAGCAGGTGTAACATTATATGTGCCTCTCTGCAACTGGCTTTTTTTTTTTTTTTTTTAACTCAACGATATGTCTTGAAGCTACAACCATGGTCATGCTCAGAGAGCCACCTTATTTTTAAAACAGCTGCATAGTATTTCATAATATACACATTCCACCTTTGAATCATTAGTGAGATGCTTTCCAGTTCTTTCCATTTCAACAAATGCTCTGTAAACATATTTGTCATGTTTCCTGGTGCACATGTGTTTCTATAGGATACATATGGGGAAGTGAAATCAGAGAGTGTGTGCATTTAAATGTCAGTAGTTTGCCAAAGCAGTTCTACCAATTGTAATTGTAATGTACAATTGTACATTGTACATTATGTACAATTTCGTTCATTGTACATTGTACATACAAATGTACCAATGTAAATGCCCCCATCAATGCTGAGGGGGTTATACAATCTTGGAGGTTTTGCAATCTATGGGTGAACACTTTTACCTCTTTTTAATTTGTATTTTATTAATTCTAGAAACACTGAACATTTCTTCCCATGATTGGTGGTGATTTGTATCCTTTTTTGCTGAAGAGGGACTGGCTTAAGTTTGTATTGGGAAATTTCTTCTTGGCTTCATAGTTTAATTAGGCTAGTCCTTCTTATTACATTAGTTTTAATACATATTACTGTCAGTGCCAAGCCTTTGTTCTATTTTAGCGATTAAAGTTTTTTTTGGGGGGGGGTTATTTTTATAGTACAGAGATTTTTTAATTATATTCACCTTTCAGTTAGGACTTTTGCTTTCTCAGTGGGCCCTAAGAAAGTCTTCCTTACGCCAAGGTCATGAACACAAGGCTTTACTTCCTTCTGATATTCTTACAGTTGACAGGTTGCTTTTGATGTGCTTATGGGACATTCTGATAAGGCAATTCCAACCTCTTCCAATCTTCTAGCAAATAAACCTATTCCAATAATTACAGGCATCTGGGATTTTCAGCCATCTTTTTCACTCTATTCCCAGTACAGCGGAGAGAAATAAAAAATATGAAATTACCCCCTGTTAGTATTTTTTGTTCCTTTCCTAATCCACCTTCAATTCTGGTCAGAAATAAGTTTACTCACCCAGCAAATATCTTCATGCACCTGCCGGAGAGGGGCACCAGGACGCAGCACACAGACACCCCCTCACCCCCACCCCCGGCTGTCCCATGCTTAGTCTGGTGGGAAGACAGACATAAAACAAATAGCTCTGTGTGATGACAGCCGAGGAGGAGACATCTCACACGGAATGCTGTGAAATACCCACGCGCGGCTGGGCACCAACTGTGTTGGGGGATTGAAATAAAAGTAGCCTGGAGCTTTTATCCCCAGCCCTGTAGTAATCCAGTGACCTTCCTGAGATGCCTGTGAATTCTTCAGAGCTTTGGTGGCCTCCCGCCCTGAGGATTCGTTCACTCAGCTGCGTCACTGGCCTCTTACTCTGCAGTGTCGCAGTCCTCTTGGCTTCACTCTGTCCTGACCCGCCGCCCTTGGTTCATTCCCCTTGACTTCCTCTAAGTCACTCACTTGGAGCTCATGTCCGTGAACCTGCAGTGAAGGCTGGGGGAGGTGCAGGTGCTCGAGAAACAGCCAGACACACCTGTATCTGATACTCCCTTAGCCTCCTTTACCACCTGGTGCCCGGCACGCCCTCCCGGGTGACCTTTCTGTGTGGGTGCTGGTGCAGTCCTCCGACCTTGAGATGCCCCACGTGTCCCCCGCTTCTTGCTTTCTGAGCCCCTTCAGAAGCACCCTCTACCCCAGCTTCTGATGCAGACCGATTTCGCAGGGTGAAGAGTCTCATCCTTTTGTAGCACAGAAAAACTGGCAGGGGGTTCAGAGTCTTAGATTGTTGTTCTCTGTAAAGGGCAAGGGCATGTATAAGGATGGGCTTTCCCGGAAGGATCATGCCACCTTCTCTGCTAGCAGGCAAAGAAGCAGCCAGAGCCCGTTTGGGGTTTAAATCACATTTTCCCTGCAAATGTGGAAGCTAATACTGGTGGGTAAGTCTCTGAGGAAGTGGCCTTGAAGCTGAGATTGGAGGAGGAGCAGGAGTTACCCAGGGCCACGGTGGGGTTGGGAGAGGAAGGGTTCCAGGCAGAGTGAGCAGATCACACACAGTCCCTGAACCGGACTAGGGCAAAGCACATGAGAAATAAAGAGAAGCCTGGGGGCATGAAGAGACTGAGGGTAAGATGGAGTTAATGTTGACTTTAGCCCAAGGGCAGAAGGAGGGTGGGGCAATGGGAAAAGGTTAAAGCAGGTGTTAATTTTACATTAAAAATAAGATTGCATCTTAAAAAAAATTCAAAAAAATAAATTGGGGGCACCTGGGTGGCTCAGTGGGTTAAGCCTCTGCCTTCAGCTCAGGTCATGATCTCAGGGTCCTGGGATCGAGCCCCGCATCGGGCTCTCTGCTGAGCGGGGAGTCGGCTTCCCCTCCTCTCTCTCTGCCTGCTTCTCTGCCTACTTGTGATCTCTCTCTCTGTGTCAAATAAATAAAATCTTAAAAAAAATAAAAATAAAAAAAATAAGATTGCTCTGGGGCGCCTGGGTGGCTCAGTGGGTTGAACCTCTACCTTTGGCTCAGGTCATGATCTCGGGGTCCTGGGATCGAGCCCCGCATCGGGCTCTCTGCTCAGCGGGGAGCCTGCTTCCACAACCCCCCCCCCCCCCCCCCCCGCCTCTCTGCCTACTTGTGATCTCTCTGTCAAATAAAAATGAATAAAATCTTTAAAAAAACAACAAAAAAATAAGATTGCTCTGCTACAATGAATATGAATCAAGTAATCCATATTACTTGATTACTTCGCACCCACTAGGATGACTATAATTTTTTTGAAAAAGGAAAATAAGTGTTGGCAAGGAAGCAGAGAAATTGGAACTCTTGTACCTTGCTGGTGGGAGTGGAAAACAGCATGTCCACTCTAAAAGACAGCCTGGCAGTTCCTCAGGATGTTTAACATAGAATCACCACGTGACCAAGCAATTCAACTCCTTGGGATTTATCCGAAAGAATTAAAAATTAGTATTCAAACAAGCACGCATATACAAACAAAGCAGCACTGTATGCAATTGTCAAAAGGTGAGGGAAGCACCTCATGAGTATTATGCCAAGTGAAAGAAGGCAGACACACAAGGCCACCCATTGCATGTATACAATGGCGCCCAAATTAGGGGCGCCTGGGTGGTTCAGTCAGTTATGCCTCTGCCTTCAAGCCGGATCTTGATCTCAGGGTCCTCAGGTTGAGCCCCAGGTCGGGCTCTCCGCTCACTGGGGAGTCTGCTTCTTCCTCTCCCTATCCCTCTATGTGCACACTCATTCTCTCGCTCTCTTTCAAAAAAATAAATGAAATCTTAAAAAAAAAAAAAAAAGGAAATATCCTGATCAGGTAAATCCACAGAAATCTACAGAAAGCTGATTGGTGGTTTCTGAGGGCTAAGGAAACGGGGGACTGGAGAGTGACCGCTTCATGGGTATAAGGCTTCCCTCTGGAGTGGCAAAAATACTTCGGAACTAGACGGAGGGCATGATCGCCTAACACTGACTACTAAATGCCCTGAATTGTATTCTTCAAAATGGCTAAGTTTATGGTACATGACATTTCCTCAAAACTGAGATCAGGGGGATGTCTGCCTGGATGAGGCAGAAGGGAGCAGGGAAACAGCAAGGTAGCCCTCTGGTCACCCAGGTGAGAAAGGCCTGGGAGCAGGGCAGGGCTGGCGGGATGCCCGCTGCTGCACTTGCCTGCGAAGCACCCACGTGGCCCATCTCACAGGTGACTGGACAAGGGGTGGAGATTTGGGGAAAGAAGAGATGGTGCGCGGAGGCTCAGGTGCAGCCGGGGGGAAGGTGCCTCTGTAGCTTCTAGCTGAAGCCCCAGCAAAGAAGGAGCCCGAGGTGGGGAGAGTTTGCATCCAGGGCTCAGCAGGAGAGGCTGGAGAGGGCTTGAGGGAGCCCTGCAACTGTGTAACAGGTGCCCGGAAAGGCAGGGAGAGCCTCCCACCGTCCTTGGAGGGGAAAGCAAGGTGAAGGAAGGTTTGTCCTTGTAGGGATGATGGGGTGTTTCAGGAGCACTGACTGGGCAAGCGGAGGTGAGGATGTGCATTTGCGATGCAAGCTGGGCTTGCAAACTTGGGAAGGAGTTGGAACATTCCTTCCTCTGAGAACAAAGAGGGTGAAGTGTGAGAGCCATGGTGACGTGGAAGGTGTAAAAGTTGTGGGGTTTCTACCCAAATGTCAGCACAGAATGAGGGCAGCTGTAGAGAGGCTGTGGCAGGGCAGGGCACAGGGCAGGGGGATGAGGAGACGTTCTGGAACAGAATTTGAGGGGAGTGTACTAGAGTACAAACTGGATCTGGACAAAGGATTGCCAAGGAGCCTTGAAAGTCAGGGACACACTTTTGCAGGGGAGCCAAGCTTCTTGTTATGTAATTTTCTTTTTCCAAAAGCACTAGACTGAAGTAGGAACTAAGGCAGTAATCCTGGTGGGTATATTGTTACATAAAACACTTTAATCAAGCAGTGCCCAGAAATAGAATGAGTAGTGTGAGACAAACACAAGAAGTCTGATGAGAAGATCGTAACGGGACTCCTTCAAAATCAATGCCATTAAAAACTGTATTGCATAACTATACATTTAAATTACACGACAGGGATTTTTTTTTGCGCCTGGATGTAGGTACACACCACACAGATTATTCAAATTTAGGTGGAATTTTAAAGGCATATATACCAAGACTGTTTCAGGAAGTTGATTTTTATGCCAGTGATAACATTAAACAGCTGCTAAACACGGAGCATTGTACTAATTGTGTGATGTACTAAAAAACGGTTGCACAAAAAAAACCCAAAATGAAGTTCATGGTCACAGAGACCAGACTGGTGGTTGTGTGAGTCTGAGGGAGGGTAGAAGAGGGGGGCAAAATGAAGGTGGTCGAAAGGCACAGATTTCCAGGGGTAAGTCATGGGAATAGAGTGTACTATACAGTGACTATAGCTAATGATACCGTATTATCTATTTGAAAGTAGCTAGGAGAATAGATCGTGAAAGTTCTCACGATGAGAAACTTGTAACTGTGTATGGTAACGCATGTTATCTGGACTTACTGTGGTGATCATTTTGCAATATATACAAAGACTGAATCATTACCTTGCAAAAATACCTAAAATGTTATGCTAATTATACCTTAATTAAAAATGTACTCATTGATAAAGCAAACTATTTTGGAAGAATAAATTTACTCCATCTACTACTTTAAATAGTATAATATCCGTTGTAACTAATTACCGCTGACCCTTGAACACTGGCTCCAACTGCATGGGTCCACTTGTACGTGTTTTTTTTCAATACAGGACCGTAAATGATATTTTCTCATGATTTTCTTAACATTTTCTCTAGCTTACGTTATTATAACAACAGAGTATGTGATACATATACACAACGTGTTAATCAACTGTTTACTGTTGAGGCTTCTGGCCAACAATGGGCCATTAAGAGTTAAGTTCTGGGGGCGCCTGGGTGGCTCAGTGGGTTAAGCCTCTGCCTTCGGCTCAGGTCATGGTCTCACTGACTGCCTTCAGCTCGGGTCATCTTCTCAACACACACTGAAGGCCCTCCCTGCCAAGTGGAGGGTACGAGGCCAGGAGCGCGACAGCGAAGAAGAAACAGTCCTTGCTCTTAGGAAGCAGGGGTCTAGTTGAGGCTCTGAAAAAAGTTCATACAAAATTGCAGCTGACATCTGAGCCAAGATTAACCAGAAGCTCACGACTGTTGGGGAGGAGCTTTAGAAGATATGAATGGGCAGAGCTCAATTTTTATCAGACACAGGAGTGGAGTAAGTAGGGTTAAAGGAACCTGGCTGGTCATGAAAGAAGTTGTACGTAAATTCAAATCTGCAGAGGTGAGAGGAACAGATATTTCTTTTAAGAGCAGAAGAGAACATAAAGTAGGTAAAAAAACATGAACATTCAGCCATGAGGAGATTCTACCATTTGTGACAACTATGATGCTAAGTGAAATAAGCCAAAGAAATATAAACAGTGCATGATATCACTTACACGTGGAATTTTTTTTTTTTTTTTTAAAGCTCACACTCCTAGAAACAGTAAAGTGGCTGCCAGGGCTACAGGGGTGGGAGAAATAGGGAGAGGTTGGTCAAAGGGCACAAACTTCCACTAGAAGATGAATGAGGTCTGAGGATCTAATGTAAAACATGGTGACTATAGTTGACAACACTGTATTGTGTAATTGAAATCTGGTAAGAGTGGAAAAGAGAACTTCAATGTTCTCACCAAAAATAAATCAATGAAGAAAGTGTTAATGGGGGAAATCTTTTCACAATGAATACATATATCAAATCGCTGTGATGTAGATTTTAAATATCTTACAATTTTAAAGATCTTATTTTAAAGAGAGAGAGAGAGAGAGAGCGCAGAGGGAGGGGAAGGAGGTGGAGAGCAGACTGTGTGCTGGGCACACAGCCCGACCGAGATCATGACCTGAGAAGAAACCAGAGTTGGATGTTTAACCCACTGAGCCACCCAGGCGCCCCAGTATCTTACAATTTTTTATGTCAATTAAACCTCAATAAAGCTCAGGAAAATAAAACCACACACACACACGGGCGAAGATCTGGGTCACATGAAGAAATGGAATTCTGGGGGGGAGGGGAGGAAAAGAGAGTATTAACAATGGTCTGTAGCCCTCTGAACTCCATCCCATCCAACAAAATCTTACCTGCTAGTATTTAACTTCTTGTAAGGGTGAATTTAAATCAAAATTTCCTCTTGAGGAGGGGGGCCGTAATGAATTTTTAAAAAGGCCAGGAAACACTAAGATAAGGGGAGAAGGAAGAGGCCCTAATTAGCCATGTAGAAGAAAGAGGGAGGTTGGAGGACAGCTTAAACAATTTCAGATGTCTATCTATCTATATATATTGATACACACCTTAGCTACTAAACAGGTTATAGTTATCACAGCCATACAAATAGATCTTTCAACTTAATATTCTTTACTGAAAAATCAGAAAAAATTCTGAATATGGTATTGTATTTCAGCCAGGAAAATTACCACTCCTCTCGTCAGAAATAGACCAAAGATGACAACAGGTAAGGCTGGGCTAATCCATTTTGATTATTCTACCAGATGTTTTTTTTCCCTTGAAAGAGTAATTATTAGAACAGTCCATCACCACAGGGAAATGAGCTTAAGTCATCTTCCAGGATTTCTTTCCACATATCGGTCACTCCGACATGCAAAATAAACCTGAGTAAATGTGACATTAAAAAAAAAAAAGATTATTTGTTTGTCAGAGAGGCAGAGAGTATGCATAAGCAGGCAGAGGGAGAAGCAGGCAGACCGATGTGGGGACTTGATCCCAGGACCCCGGGATCATGACCTGAGCTGAAGGCAGACGTTTAACCGACTGAGCTACTCAGGTGCCCCGACAACATTTTTCAAATGAAATCAAGAGGCAGAGGAAGAAAAACCACACTTTCCAAAATGTGTAAAATAAATGTCAGAAAAGTAGATGAACACGTACTTGAGAGCTAGATGGGTCTGAACCCTGTTTTGTTTGGGCCACAAATAAGAATTTCCCTTTTCTAGCTTATCAAGTGACCCAGAGCACCCTTAGCTGTTGAAACTTGTCAACGCTGATATGAACGTTGGTTATAGGCATTAAGAGGTCCTTAGTGCACGACAAGGCATTGCTAGGACCTTCCTCCAGGATTCCAGAGATGACTCGTGTTTAACAAGCAACATTACCTGAGGGGCAAGAGCCACCAATATAGGTCATCATGATAGATATTTCCAGAAACGGAATTGTCCTTTAAAACAAAAACATGAACAACAAATGTTCAAGCAACCCTTCGGGGGAGAAGACAAAAGGGAACTTCGAAGGATAAAACCTTGCAAATCTGTGTGCCCTGTTCTCCAGGGGCTGAAAAACACAGTTGTGTTTTCTTTTCAGTTGAAGCATTCAATTACTTTCCCCTGAAGTTCAGGACATGGGAGATGTTTATCACACAAGACACAAGACTCATTTCTGTTCTTACATTTGAGTAGGCTCTAACGTATTTTATTAAGCTCTACGTTTTGTGACTCTTTTCTTGAAAACCCCAAGTTTTCCCCCATCAAGAAGTTAGTGTCATCACACAAAGGTTCTCAACTTCAGGAAACAAACCGGTATCCCACGGAGAGGTTTAATTTTTCTGGAAAGACAGGGAAGTCACCCATTCTCTCCATCAATTTGAGAACCATTTATTATTGACATGAATGCAGATGTCCAGCAAGGCGGGGGTGGGGGGCGGCGTGCTATGTTCCACACATTGTAACATTCACTTTTCATTTTATCCCATTATTTAAAAAAAAAAAATTTTTTTTTTTTTTTTTTTTTTGCATATTCAAGATGTCAAGAAATCCCTGAAGTTGACAGTAGCATCAGGGGGAGGGCCAATTTCAGTTTGGTGACTAATCTGCTAGGTTACAAAGTGAACATAATTTACCTTGAGGCACAAGAAGGGGGACATTAACAAATCACTATAAACACTAAAACCGTCCATTCATACAGTTTATTTCACTAGACTGCAAATTTATACACAGTATGAGGGGGTTTCCTGATAGCACGCATATAGTTTACTTTCCATACTGCTGAAGAACCAATTGTTTTTTTTTACATTATATCGTTAATACCCTATCATTAAAACATGATTCAGTGAATTTTTTTTTCCAACTACATATAAACGGAGATTTACCACACACACGGTGCAAGAATGTCTTTATAACATAGCTGAATCACAAAATGTGAATCTAAAATACATCACTGTAATTAGAACACTACTTTAAAATTACAATGCCCCATGTCATATTAGCCAGATTTTATGAATCTCTGTATACATGACAAAGCGGTTTGGTGGGTAACTTCTTGGATAACTGGCAGCAGCTTTGAACAAGGATATCAGAAGAAATCTTTAATTAAGAACCAATCATGAATCTTAAAAACATCTTCCCTTACGTACTCACTACTCTCACAATCAAAATGGGCCATTTAAAAATTGATAGTCTCTAACCCAAGGAGAAGAAATCTATCCCTCCTTTAGCTGAAAGGCTGGGGTTGTAACATGAGGTTTTGTAGAAATCTAAGAAAAGCACCGTACGGGGAACAGAAAGGAGTTAAACATTAGAATTTCTTTAAAAACATTTTGGATTCCTCTGTCCTCTCCACCTCTGTCAAACACAGAGAAAGAATACTGCATCGCAAATAAAGACGTGTTTCTGTAAAACGACGTTCCAAAGAAAATGTACGTAAACAGGTCGGAGAGAAAGATTTCTTCATTTTTCCATTTCGCGGCCTGGGGCAGGGGGATGGTATCCGTTGCCTAACTGAACTCCTTAGTCAAAGAAGCACTTCCTCACACACAAAACAGCTAGGGATGACTGCTGAACATTTCTCCCGTGTTTCCTTTTCTTTCCCCCGAAGTTCGAGAATGTTCGAAAGTTCAATAAATAGTAGAAAAATAATCCTTTACTTAGAAATTTTGAGATGCATCATTAGAGCTCACCAGGAGTTTCCGAGAGTGACTGTGGTATCCCGGTACCACTAGGTACCACTGCGAAACCAAGCGACATCTTCAAAGCACACGTTTCTCCCTGGGTATGCCACGCTCTCAGTCTCCGGCCGGGCACGCTTCTCTCTCTTCCAGTTAAGGAGAGCTGAATGTTTCTGGCTCCTTGGAACATTCCTCTGGCTCAGCTTAACGAAGGTTCCCCATGTTTCATTTATGGGTTTCGTCTCTGTTTGGAGGTCTGCCTTCTGTTCCATTCCCTTAGTCCGATGGCAGGCTCATTAATCAGGCTTCTTTCCCCTCCGTTTCGGAGCCAGCCTTGCATTTTCATGAGTGTGAGTCTGTTGTGGTCTCTCCTCTTGAAACATGTGAACGGGCAGGAAAGGAGTTCAACCACTCTGGACGAAGTGCGCGCGCACACACACACACACACACACACACACACACACACACACACACGGGGGGTCTCTTGCAATGGAGTCTCTGATGCTGGCTGTTTTCCTCCTCCAGAACATTCTGTCCCTCCCAGATCCCGTCCTCCCGTGGCGGCGAGGGGAGCGTTAGCATTCCGCGTCGACAGTGTGTACGGTCACGGCCGCCTGTAAGTGGTGGCTGTGGTGTAGCGTGGGGTGGTGGGGGCGGGGGTGGGGAAACTTGTGACTTAGGAGGGCAGCGGTCTGAGGCGGGGTGTCCAGATCCAAGTCCTCATCGTGGTTTCCCACGTCGACCCCGGCTGACAAGGGGTCATTGTTGCACGGGGGATTCTCACTGTCTTCCTGCGGGCTCATGGTACTGTAACCTGGAAAGGGAACAGAACAGGCAGCTGAGAACTTCCAGATGCAGGGCACAGGACTTCGGATGCCTACGACGCTGGGAGGTGTTCCTGTCTTTGTGCTACCCGGCGGCCCACGTCCGCAGGCTGCCCGTGGACGGTCAAGTGACTTATTTCTAAAGACATCTTTTGTTAGCTATTCTTTTTCCACAACTACACAATAAGACCATAACCGTTTTAGACACCTGAGAGAGCACAGATAAGAAAGAAAAAATCTACAGGCAGCCTTTTCCCAAATCCCCAAATCAACAACAAAATAAAAACTAACATCACCGCACACCCCTCTGATCCACAGATAACTACCATTGACATTTGGGAGCTATCCTCCTACACCTTTCCCAGAGATAAAGATTAGGACTGTTAATTTTATTTTAAGGAAAAAAAGAAAGGCAGTTTCAAAAAAAAAAATGTTGTAACAGGACTTGGATCGAGTTGGGGGCCAGGGGTGGGTTGGGAGTGGGGCTTCGACAGGCCTGAATATGACGTCACAACACAGCGAGAACAAAAACGATGGCCACCATCACCTGCACACCTGCTCCATGGCAGGCACCAGTGTCCTGGGGCTCCCACACCCTAGTGAGGCATGCGGTTTAACATCCATTTTACGGGTGATGGAGATGACGATCAGAGAGGTTAACGAACTTGCCCAAAGTTCCACCCCATGGAATACTAACTCCACACACACCCCTAGCAACCAAAAAAGGAATCAACTATTCTCTGTGTAAGCTGGCTCACTGTATTTAAAGATTAATTTCTTTCGGTATTCTGAGTAATACATGCTTCAGAAGAAAATGCCCTTGCTGATCAAAGGATTCCATTCCAGGAACCCTGGCATGTTTTTAAATATTGCAGAAATCCCCTTTAAAAATGTTGAGAAGTGACAGCTCATTAATATTTCCACTGCATCTATGGTTAGCATCCATCAGCACTCGCCCATGGGTAGCGCTAGTCACGTCTGTGGCTGCGAATGTATGCTCGGTGCAAAAATGAGAAAGGCAATTCTCTGGCCTCAATGAAACCTTTCTCAAATGACAGACTTATTTAAGCCAGTCCAACTCAATGAGTATTGTTTATTGTGCACCTACTAGGTACAAGATACTGTGTTAGGCATTGTAGGAGACAGCAAGGTGAAAACCTGGTCTGTATGCAGGGAGCTTAAAAGCTAGTGCTTGGGAAATAAAGCCAACACAAGGCTGGGTCTGCTCAATTATTCATTGATAGAAGACCATTATGGGCAGAGGGGGAGGCGATGAACCATGAATAAGAGATGTCTCTTTTCCTTGAGGATTTCACAACTGAACAGGAGACACATATTCATGAAGCTAGGTTTATTCTACTGTGGATAATGGTTTAAGTGCTATGGTTGAGGTAGAACTGAAATCTAGGACACGGAATAACTGCAGCTGGAAGAATGAGAAAGCTCCACAGAGACACTCTATCTTAGTTGGGCTTTAAAGGATGTGTAGGAGTTTGGTAGGTGGATAGGAGCAAGAGGACAGAGGAGCACAACCACAGGGGTGTGGAACCCTAAGGCCATTCCTGTACCATGTGGCTAGGGTGAGTGCTGGTAGGAAGCTGGAGAATGTGGCAGGAGGGAGGTGAAAAAAGGGAGTTATGGTTGGATTATAAAGGCCATGTCAAAGGAGAAAAAA